>BMAO01024488.1:0-78958 GCA_019973975.1 Trichonephila clavata
TCAAAGTTAACACTGTTTTTCTACATCGTTAAGCATTTGGTGTACTCAATATTCCTCACATTCCTCATTTCAAAAATTTGACTTTTAAATACTCTATAACACAAAAGCTTGCAAGTAGAATTTTACAAAATTGAATAGCTAGTCTTAAGCTGAGCAAGAAGATACACAGAAAAATATCTACATCGAAAATTCTATTCTAAGCATTCTAAAAGTGCTCATTCTATATATTTGACCATTCTTAAATTCTCTCTCTCACACACACACAATTGATTATTTTAATAAGTTAATTTACTATCCTTTAAGTGTTTTGCTGTACGGGGGATTACGACAATTTACTGATGACTATTCATCAAACGTACTTATTTTTAATGAGAAAAGAATATCGAGAATGTGATTTAAACGTTTGCATCGTTCAAATAGTAGCATATAAATGCACTGCTGGCCACCATAAATGCAACACCATGAAGGAAGCTTGCAAATAGCATTAAATTTACAACATTCATTAGTGGAGGTGAGATATGCAAATGATTAGAATTTCAGCACAGACACATATCACGAACGCCTGTGGCGCCACCTCAAAGCGCTATTTAAGGCTTGGAGATTTCGACGATTTCAAGTTCGGCAATTGTGTTTTTCTTGTGGTTTTTTCAAAAAATGACCAGTTATGTCTCGTAGAAAACAGCGATCAACTTTTGATCAAGTATCCGAGTTCGACAGAGGAAGGATAGTGGCCTACCGTGATTGTGGATTATCTTTCAGGAAAATCGGTGGTCGTGGTGGACGAAACCAAAGAACTGTAATGCGGATATGTGACCGTTGGATGCAGGAGGGTACGGCGGACCGACGTGGTCGATCGCATCCCCCTCAGTGCTCCACTACGCGTGAGGACAGGTAAATTGTGCGCATGGCAGTGACGGATAGCTCAGTCACATCACGAACCTTAACACAGCACATTGAGTCTGTAACGCATCATTCAGTATATGCGCGTACCATTACTCGTCGTTTGCAGCAGAGTGGTCTGTCCCCAAGACGTCCATTGCTTGGTCTACCCTTGACGCAGAACCACAGACGTCTCCGCCGCCAATGGTGCGATGAAAGAAGAATGTGGGTGGCAGAATGGAATGAAGTTGTCCTAACTGACGAGTCACGCGTCTGACTGCAACACTACGATGGTTGGATTCGAGTCTGGAGACACCGTGGAGAGAGGATGCTAAACACCTTCGTTATGCATCGCCACACTGGTCCTGCACCGGGTATTATAATATGGGGCGGTATTGGATATCACTCTCGCTCTTCTCCAGTACGCATTGCCGGTACTTTAAACAGCCAGCGCTACATCTCCTAGGTGTTGGAGCCAGTTGTCCTTCCTTACCTTCAGGACTTGGTCACAGTCATATTTCATCAGGATAATGTGCGACCACACTTGGCTCGCATTGTCCAAAGGTTCTTCGTCAATCACCAGATTGAATTGCTTGGCTGGCCGGCTCGCTCTCCGGATCTTTCGCCGATAGAAAACATGTGGTCTATGGTTGCTCAACGGTTGACCCAGATTACACCCTCAGCTGCCACACCAGATCACCTTTGGCAACGTGTGGAAGCTGGTTGGTCTGCTGTACCCCAAGTACGCATCTAAAGTCTCTTTGGATCAATGCCGAGGCGTGTGGTAGCGGTGATCTCCAACAATGGCGACTAATCTGGCTACTGATTCTGGCAGAAACCACACTTCACAGAAGTCTATAAATTTAATCATTTGATACTTGGCCAACATGTTATCTAGAAAATAAATTTTATTATGCTATTTCTTGTCTTTCTTGGTGTTGCATTTACGGTGGCCAGCAGTGTAGTTTAGATTAAATCTTTTACTTTAATATATACTAACAATGAAAAATATGTAAAAATCTTATTTTTAACACGTTTTTATAAGTTTCACTTGTATGTAACGGAATTTTTGAACTCGTCTTTTACCCCCTTTAAAAGGCCGGATTAATTCGAAATTTTGCACACTTGTCAAGGACCAATATCAATACAATAATTTATAAATTTTGTTCCAAAGTCCTTTTAAGGATTGTCAGGAATAACGATAATCAGATTTGGCGACAATTCCATGTACCACTTCCAGATTTAGCGACTAAAAGAATAAGACGTAACCCTAAAAGTGAATGTGCTAAATTTAAGCTAATTGTAAAATACACTTGTGGTTAATAAAAATAAAACAAAAAAAAAGTGTTCTTTATGTGAGAAAGGCAAGGGTGGGTGTGTGTTAGTAATTTCTTACCATAATGTAAACATTTTTCTGAAAATGAAAATAAATAAAAATAAAAAGTTCGTGCACGTGAAAAAAAATAATTTATGTTCTAACTTCTAAATATTGTTTTTTATTTTTATAAATCAATACATTTAGAAGTGATGATAAGAATTAACATCATAGCAATACGTTTAAAAGGTGATAACACTATTGGCACTTAAAATTACCATGTTTTTATTAACTCGCTTTCTTGAATTTCAGTCCGGTTGGATTTTTGTAATTGATTTCAAACTGACTTTCCGATGAGCTATAAACTTGAAATTTGGATCATGGCTCAGAAGTGGATGACAATGCATGAAATTTGGGGGGGGGGTGAAATAAAAAAAAACGAAAAGGACGAATTTTAAACTTTTTAGCCCGTAATAAAAACATGGTACATTAAAATTTTTTTAATAATTCGAACTTTTTCTTCTTAACACACACTTATTTGTTTGACCTGTTCTATTAAGACGGAATCTAATATAACGATACTGGACTCACCCTAGGCCCCTTAAACGGAGAGAATAAATACACTTCAGACCCTTTAATTAATATCCATTGAAGAGCAAGACTAGTTCCAGCAGCCACGTAGTTCCAGGTTCAAAAATTATTCGGTAAAAAAATTAATTCGTAATATAGAATAAAATGATGAACGAGAAAATTAATGTCATTGGGGTAAAAGCGTGGGCTGCTTTGTATTACATTTTACACTAACTCAGGATTTCGGAATAGAAGTTAGAAACTATAACATTTGATATATTTATAGAACACCCCACCTTTTTACTCCCATTGTGACATTAGTTTTCTCGATAATCATTTTATTCTTAAAGTAAGAATTATTTTTTACTTTTTAGTTCTATTCAGTATAAGTGCATTTTAGTTTTTTTAAACTATAATTTATTTCAATTCAAATATAATTTACAATGGTATCTCGACACTAAACACCTGATTAAGAATACTAACCATGTAATTGCACACCTCAGGCTCAAACTAAGACGTTATGGTTTGGGATACCATTTCATTTAGTAGCCAGATCCATTTGATTGTCAATCGCAACACAATGCACAGAGATATATAGACAAAATTCTAAGACGTACCATTTTTGAGTTTAATTTGCACTATTCTAAAATACTTTTTAGTAAAATAAGAACCGCCTGCCACTGCACACTTTTCTGTGAATTATTTTTAAATTTGTTGGAGACTACCTTATACATTTGAGTTTGGCAACCGATCTCTTTCTCTCAAAGCAAGTTTCGGACTCTATGGGAAATAATTTGTGACCGTCCTAGAGTGTTGCTGGTCTTGACAATTAGAGGAATTTAGGAAAGAAATCTGGGTACTTTATCAATCTATATCATGCAGGACAATAGCTTGCAACTAAAAGAGCGGTAGACCACCGCACTATTCAATTGTAAAGATCGAACTATGGAATGATGTATGTATTTTTTGTGTGCTGAAAATGTAATAATTCATTTTACTGTGCATGTTCATATTTCCACCCATTTGGATCACAATTACAAGCAATTGGACAATTGCCTTACGGTGTGTCTAGTTTTGTTTTAAAAATTTACCCAAAAATTGCTAGAGTTACTCGAGTTGAAAATGGGCTTAAAGTCATGAACAATTTTGCGCAAAAATGATATCTATTAATAAGGCTTATATAGACCCCATTTTATAATAAAATCTCTCTTTCTTTATATGTACAGAAAAATCTCTAATATTCAGTTATGCACTAAAAATATTGTTAATTACTTAACTTCAAATGTTCCACTTATAAATTACGTTAAAATTAGAAAGAATTTTACATACCTTTCTATACATAAAATTTACAGCTTCTAAATATTAAATATATATTCTAATTAAATGTTAAGCAATATATTTTTTAACTATGCATTAACTATGGAATGTTCATTATTAATATTAATGTATGTATATTATTAATGCTTCACTAACGTAATATTCTGGCTATGTATTAACTTCTTAAAATTAAAAGTTTTACTATTCGAAAGTTTGTTCTCATATTACAAATCACACAAAATATGTTTTACTTATTTTAAACTCTGACAATATAAAAAGTGGAATTCACACACACAATTCCATTTCTTCTTATCTGCCTTTATCGAGCATCTTATTGTCTATAAGGCAGTGTCAGAATAAAAAAAACATTTTTCATTTTCGTAATTTAAGTAATAAATATGAAACATTTGAAAGCAATGAAACATCATCAGAATAAAAGTTATATGCAGAATTGATTAAATTTCTCATTGTAGAAATTCAAAACAATTCTATAATTCTTAAGGACACGGATGTCCTTGCTATTTTTACGTTTATTCATGGACATATTCGAATGTTCTGAAAAATGCCTACAAAAAGACTAATTTCTTGGCTAAACCTGCCCCCAAACGAGACATTGATTTCTTAATATTCCTAAGCTCTTTTACCAGTGAAAATTGAAGAAAATGTGCCTACTCTCTCAAACATTTAATCAGCTCTATCTTTATTGACCAAGTCGTTTTTTTACCAGTCTCCAAAGACTAACATGCATTTTTAAAAAGTTTTAGAATTAACCATTTTCTTTTTGGTCTCTATAATTTGAAACCGTACCTCAACAGATTTAATCTGTACCATCCCGCATTTATGACTGTAGTGAGGTGATGAGCAAAGTGTTAAGCATCTTGTCCTTTTTTGTAAAATGTTATAAGAGAGAAAAAATGTCTTAAAGTCAAACTACATGCTTTTAAAATTAACTGATCTTCTAATCCATTCCAGTTTGTCGCCATTAACGCTACGTTCCCATTATTTTCTAACTTAATTAATTTTATTTTGTAACCATTCCTGTGTGTAATTTGTCTCTTATTTTCTTTTCTTTGTTTTTCCTTTTCCTTATACCTTCCTTAAGATACAAGGAAATCATTTTATAGATTTTCAAATAAAAAAATATTTATTTTTAAAACCAATATTAAATTTTTATTCTAAGATTTTATTTTATAATTTATATTTACAAAAAATAATAAATTTTACCTAATCTCAAGTTCAATAAAATGTTTATTGTATATATTACTCAAATATAGACCATTGAAAAATATTTAAAATTACAGTATGTATACTGTTTATTGTCATTAACAAACTGAATGTTGTTGCTTTATTTAACCCCTTAATCGACCAATTTCTTCACTTCAAATGTTCCAAAAAAGGGCAAATTTTCTTATTGAATTTAATTAAGCATAATATTTAAGGGAATGTGTAAATGAAAGAATTTTATTTTTAATTTCAATTATAAAGTCTCCACACTATTTTCTATTTTAAAAACTATAGAACACAAAGAATCCTAAATATTTGCTGTGGCCGTGGTAGCATAGTGGTTAAGGTAACAGACACGTGGTCTGCGTATCATGAGTTTGAGCCTAGTACCGCTGAAGACTCGCCGTTTAGGGGTTCGATGCACGTTAAATCTATCGATAGCTCAAACATCCTCCCGTTGATGCGGTGTGGGAGTTAGGAGAGAGAGTGCCACAGTTCAGATTTCTTCCTCGTCACTTCGCCATGGTTTAAAATTACGAGATTTGTAGCCAAATACCATCGAGTAGCTGAATAGAACGACGTAAACATTCACTCACCCGAAATGTTTACTTTTCATAAAAATACTCTTCATACGCTTTCAATTTTCTGAGAAAATTTTTTCTCATACTTACAAAAAAATTTCATGTTTATATCTCTTTTTCAGACAGTTGAGGGTTTTGTGTGTGGATTCATGTATTCGGCAAAATACGTTTCAAGCAAAAACGTTTAAGAAGAAATATCGGTTAACACGAAATAATACAACGGTCCGATAAACTATTATGCATTTCCATGCATTTTTTTCTCATAACGCGAAAAGATTTCCCACCTGGGAATGAACAAAATACTAAAAACACCAGCCGATTTGGACTGCCTTACTGTATTATAGGAAGAGTTCTTTGCAGTAATTGATGGCAATGTGTAAACGGTCCCAATTATGACAGGCAGATATTTCGGTTTTTTATTCAAAGCTGAAACAAAACTATCATTAAAGCAGATTCTGATGACGAAAATAAAGTGAATAATGCTGCTCCTATTCTCACGTCATCCGATTTGAGGAACATCATGAAAAGAAGGTTCATTTATTTTGACGCACATTCCAATAATAAAATGAATAACACTGTGAACAACATTGGGGAATTCGTTGCTTAAAAAGTCAATGCAACGAAAAATATTAGATTATTTTCCAAACACTCAAAAATGTTTTTTCTTTCTGTTCAACTAAACCTAAATTTTGTATTAGGTCATTCATTCCTGGTGAATGATTTTGCTTCATTGATTTTTGTAAATAAAATATACTCTAATAAACTTGGTTCTTTTTAAATATATATTTTTCCCTAATATCGTTTTACACAAAATTCTGTTAAAAAAAACATTTCAGTCCCCTCAATGGCACATTAAACGGTTTTCAATGTATATGTACTCACAATTTGAAACATGAGGCCTAACATTGGAATGGGGACAGAGATAATATCGGCTTTTTTAGATTACCTTTCCATTTTCATTTCTTCTCAAGTAACGAATTACACATTGCCTTCGCAATCCCTGTTCTTTATCGAATATTTTCAAGAATCTAAATTCCTTTATTCAATGAAAAATGCCGGCCTTCACCACAAAAAAATCCCGAATAAAAAGTGTTTCAGTACCAAGACAAACTGCATCTCTTAAAACCACATACACCAACACTAATAATCTAAATATAAAAATAAAAAATGTATAAATCCAACACAAATGAAAAAAATAATTCTTGTGCATATTGGGCAAACTGGTTGTGGCTAACTTTCGGTTGTGGCTAAAGTCTGTATGGCAGTGCTTCTCAAACTTTCAAAATTCGTGACCAATATTCAATCATAATTTTCATCACGCCCCCCCCCTCCTACAGTAGCAATATTTAGTTCTATAATACAATACTTTGACGCTAAAGCAATACGACTTGAAGTGCCACCAGCGTATATAAACGTCTCGCTCAGCCAAATCATTAATTTTCTGGACATATATACATATGTCTTTCCGAAGTACCATCTTTTCTGTGCCCTGCTATCCATAAAATTATTCCAAAGGCTTTGGAATGCAGTAATTTTTAATTTGCTTACTCCCTTTTCGTATAGTTATCACGCCCCTCGCGGGGGCGCGCCCCACAGTTTGAGAAACGCTCGTGTACGGCGTGGGGGAAGACAAGAGGCTATAGCAATATAAACTGTAGAGGGATAGAAATTATAATACAATGAAAATTACCATGCTTACTAAGGAAATTCATTAAAAATTGTGAATAAAATACACTTATCTAGCTATCCCATTTTTAAACACTAATTTAAAGCACAAAGATAAATAAATACTTTTTCTAAAAATAGAATAAATGAATTTCAATAAATTTTTTATGATTGAATATTATCTTGATATTAATTAAAAGCTTCTTCCGCCTTTCTGTCAATTTTCGCTAAGCTTCATCAAAAAGTACTTTTTCAAATCAAATAAATCTTTAAAATATCCGTCAATTAATTTTAAATATTGTTTTTTATTTTCAAAAAAAAAAAACAATAACGAAGAAAACCTTACTAATTACTCAAACTGTATTTAAGTTGCGTACCTTTCTTCATTTAAGTTTTAAGGCAATAATTTGACAAGTCGAGACAAGTTATTTGTATCTTTTATTTTAATGAAACGGCTGGCATTTTCATATAGACAAAATATTTCCTAAATAATGAACATCAGTATCGGGAATATTTGTAATAATAACTTGTAAATTAGTAATAATATTAGTAAATTCTTTTTTGCCCGCATTTACATACCCGTATTCAAATCAATGAGGATTATACAAAAACATAATAATAACATTCTTAGCATCGGTACCTTATTTCACAAATACAGAGAACTGTTTTCTTGATAAATCACATTAATGAAAAGAATTAAAGGGGGGAACGGTTAAAAAAATGAACAAACTACTGAACGCTAAAATTCAAATATGGTATCAGATGGTATATATAGCTGAGCTCTTCGCGGACAACTCCTCTGGCAAGTGTTGACCTGTGATGCCATAAGATAGTAGCGCTGTGATCGACTTTGTGGAGAGGTACCTCACTCGCTCGCCAAAGCTTATAGAGTAAAGACATTTTGAAACGTCGTAGGTTAGCCGAATCATTGTTTTTGAGTTTCTTTGTTTACCTATAGTTAATATGGTCAGTCATCTTTCTCTTTCATCGTCTAGTTCTCATACTCCCAAACACACTATGCCGCGTTACTTTTGTATTCCGCTATTTTTTTTAAAAAAATTGTTATTTATACTCTGAGGAATAAATTCCGGAACCGAGTCATTCGGTCATTTTACAGAAATAAAATTGTTATTGACCATTTGATAACACTAGCGGAGAAAGGTTTTCAATACATCCCAAATTTATATATATAAAAAAAATTGATTCGGTTCGAAATCCATTTGTGATAACGGATACGTATGTTGATGAATTAACTTTGAATAAAGAGGAAGAACTACTATAGCTCTGTGACAATCGATATTTTATTTCAAAAAAATTCGGAAGAGAAAATTCATTCATTCTGGATTAATATTAGAGGCGATTACCTCATAATTCCCAAAACAGCTTTAAAAATATTGTTACAGTCTTCTACATCTTACTTGTGTGAATTCAGATTTTCTCAGCATTAATAAATATAAAAGTGGGGGAAAAAATGATCGAAGAGTCAAGACCATTATAACTTTTTAAAACTTCTTAAGATTTAACATGGAATTAATAGGAATTATATATATATGCAAGAGATAGATCATATTATATAATTGTAAGACATTTTTATAAGTACATGTATATTTATACATTTTATGTTTTTGCTATTTATGCTTAACTTAATATATTATTTGGTTCTGTGAGGTCACAATTTTAGAAATTATTTTTAGTTTCCGAGGACTAGCTACTTTTTTACATCTGTGAAACGTAAGCAGGATTCTGAAATTGAAAATGAAAATGAAACGTTCTTTGAATATAAATCATTCCATGTATTTTAGTTTTAAAAAATTCTTCCTGTTCATTAAAATAACTGAGATATTTTCCTCGTGTTACTTTTGTGAATGAAATGAATATCAAAGTTTGGATGAATGGTACTTTGGACTACAAAAATTATACTATACGACAGTGACGTAAATTTGTACTATTATTTTTTGCAAGAACTCGAGCACATCCTTACCTGTATGAAGCATATTATAATTCACACAGTGTATTTCATATGATCACATAAATACACTGTAAACATAAACAAAATATTTTACGGTGCTAACAAGCAAAACTTTCATATTTTATCACACATAAAGTATTTTTAAGTCTTGCTATGAAACTCGATTGCTACAGCATATCTTATGCATTTTAAGTATCAGCCGAAATTTCTTTGCAATGCTGTGGTTGTATGAAGACTAGAAAAATATAAATGTTAAACAAGTCTAAAAACAATAAATTTTTTAAAAGATAGTCATAAAACATAATTACACAGACATAGCGTATTTTTTGTTCTACTCCATGTCTTTAAAATTAATATATAATAAGAATGTAATGCATACTTTAAAAAAATAGAGTAAAGAGTAATGCAGCATACTCATCTAATATTTTTTTAGGTTCATTAAGATGTCTAAAAATAATTTGGATTACTTACAAGTTATATTTTAACAAACAGTTTAAGCTGTTTCAAGAATTTATGTGGACATTTATTTGTACAGCCAAAAGTAATTTCAGGAGTAATTTCTAGTTAATAAGATATATATATATATATATATATATACAGTAAAGTTGTCATCACTATTAGTATCAGTCTCTTTTTTTGAACAAAATCTAACACATATGACTTTCTTTACCCCAAACAACAAATTGTACAGTTCCTAATTGTGGCCAAATTTCAAACTACCGTTTGGTAAATTACAAATATTTCTGTAAAGAAACACCTAGAGTTACAGATGTATTATTCTGTCGACCCATCTCGCAAGATAAAGACATCGTCAAATTCTGTCATTGTTGTTACAATTGTTGATTTGGAGGATCCTCGAGAACGTGTTTCTACCACTGGCAGCATATCTTGGCATTTGGTGGCGTCTTTTGATTTAAAGAAATCGGTTGGTGGTATATAAGTGTACCAACTTCGCTGTGTTTCAAAACATCATGCTAGTAAAACTTACTTTTATTACTCTATTTGGAAAAAAGGCTTATGAAATGTGAAAACCCATTTGATTTAAAACGACGTGGTTAACAGTTAAACATGCTATCCAATCGATGGATTGTTCGTGTGTCTAATGTGAATTGAGATAAAAAAAAAAGGTCCCCTATCATCAAATGACCAATGACAAATACCTAAATTTCCATTAAAAATCAAAATTTAATTTTTAAAGCATAAAATTAGTATCCTTCTAGCGGATAAAACGAACTCTTAACTTTAACTCTATGAAATAAATTCGAAATAGGATTCCAAAGTTTTATTTTGAAAAAACAATATTTGAAAGTTTATATTTTATAATTACCACATTTACTCGAATCTAAGCCGTCATCAATCGTAGCCCCAAATTATAAAAATGATTCTGTGAAAATTTTTTGTCATCAATTCAAAGCCGCACCCGAATTCTCTACAAGTTTTGAGGAAGAAATAAAAAAGTTGTATAAAAAGTTCCTCAATAGCCGATACTTAAGAAATATTAAAAAATGTATCGAGGAATAATAAGAAGTTAATAATTCATTTAATTTAGTAGAATTAAAAAAAACTTTCAAATGCATACATGAAATATAAATACTGTAACCGTCAGTACATGTATCGAAAATGATTAATTCCTCCCATTGTCACAGCCGACTTCGGTATTGGTGCTGGTGTCGACATTTTCCCACACGGCATTTGTTGTGCAGGATTTCTTCAAAAGTATGTATTATAGAAAAATGTAAAATAATTAGTAAGAACTTTTAAGCATATTTACAAGCAAAAATTATATCATTCTGTTCCAGCCATAGACGTACACTCATGGACAAAAAAATTAGCGCAGCAAGAAGGAGTCGTCAAAATGAAACAAAATTTTACGTACGTAATGACAACTTTGATATAAGTAGATGATTAGAAAATCAAATCATCACACCAGCTGTGAGAGCGGTATGTCGTTGTAAAGAAAATGCAGTATTGAGATGTTTACCACGGGGTCTCCACACATGAATATGATTGTCATCACTGCTGAGATTGAATCTGGATTCGTCGCTAAAGACGACCTGGTTCCAATCCGCTGCAGTCCAGTTTCCTCGTGTGCTGCACCACTCCAAACGGAGGTGTCGATGAATGGGCGTCAAGGGCAGCGCACGTAATGGGCACCACGATCCCATATGTCTTTCAGCCAGGCGCCTTCGTATGGTTCGAGAAGACACAAGGGCCCCTAGTGAAGGTGCTACCTGCACCTGGATGGCGGCCGATGAAGCAGCTGGCTGTACGTGTGCATTTTTTACGATGTGGTGGTCTTCTTGACGACTGGTCTGTCAAGGACGACCTGAGCCTGGTCTTCGTGTAAATGACATCTTTCGGATCCACTGGTCCCAACACCTCCTCACAACACAATCATAGTAGCCTAATTGACGAGATACTCACCTAGCTGACCACCCAGCTTCCATCATGCTGATAATTCTCTCCCTCTCAAACTGCGACTGCGGCTCATATTGTCTTCGAAAACGGCGTAATGGCATGTCTACCTCAGCTTTTCCTTTGTAAACGATTCAGCCCGTTCAAACAAGCTTTGGTTACCTTTATTATACTCCACGGAGAGCGACGTTAAGCACCCTTTACCGGCTATACGTAATGCGCAATCACGCTGCATTTCTAATCATTTGCATATCTCCTCGACATATAACTTCATGCCAAGTTTCGTTATGACCCCGCAATTGCTTCTTGGTGCGCTGATTTTTTTGTCCGTGTGTGTATATTCGTTTTAGTGGCTGCTTCTCTGTTTCCATTTTTTTCCTGCATACCCTTTTCAAACTTGAGTCATAGTGAACTCGTCATGATGCTTTTACCGATATCTTTGATGTTCAAGTGATTAAAAGAAAACGTGTACAAGAAAGTTTCCTAAATACGAGCAGACAATGATGTTTAGGATAAACTGAATACTGGAGATCAACTGCAGAATGGAATTAGCCATCGATGTAAGTGGCCAGATTGCACAATTACAGTTTTCTTTTTGAAAGGGGTGGGAACTCAATTTACCCTTTCCAGCAAATGTTCTGCCTTCGATTCTAAGCTGCACTTGATTTTCAGTAGAATCAGCACTCGAAAAATAATGCTTAGATTCGATTAAATAAGGCAATTTCTCTCTCTCTCTCTCAATAACGCAATTTGAATATCTTTGTTATAAATGAATGTTATTAATTGGAATAATCTTTATAATTTAATGTAGAAATTCCCTACATAGATTTATAAGGAATGAAAGCAATTTAGACTGATATAGATTTCTCAAATGGACTCTTCGCATAAGCTCATTCACTCTTACATGATCTCATATGTTTACACACAATTTCCCTATATTTTACTCTAAATTTACATGATGATGTGGACGCATCTAGGGAGGTTCGATTTTATGTTAAAATAACACCAAGTAAAATAATTATTAATACACAATAAAGCATTTACATCTACAAGGGTTTTAAATAATCGAGATAGCCATACTAATTAAAAACACGTACTCTTTCAAAACAACGAAGACATTTTCTGACCTGCCTTCGTCAAGCTTTGGTGCAACTCTCAGTTTTTCTTTTCTGCCCCTTTAAAAATACATGACCTCATCGTATCGCGCAGCTAAACTCACGTGGTTCGATTAGTGTGCATCTCTACAATAAAAATCAAAAGAAGTAAAAGAAAACTTGCACTCCTTCTACATGGATTATGATATAAAATTCATATAGCCAATCGCGTTCTTCCATATTTCAATGTTAACGCGTACCATGCGAGTTCCAATGCTGTAAAGCGTGATAATACTATAAGAATTTTAAATGCCATAGTTTCTATATATGCCAATCTCCATAACATTTTCTAATCCTGATGTGTCTACTCTTTTACACTTACAGCAGAATTGAATAAATAGCCAGTAAAGTGAATTATTGAAATTTTGCCCCATTACCTTAGTGACCAATCAGAATCTTCTAAAATTAGCATTTCGAAATGAATAATAGAAATTCAAAATATACCATATTTCAAACACTTTTATTTAGATTATTTCAACCACTTTTTATTTGTTTTGATTTGTAATTAGTAATTAGAAATGCAATCACAAATAATGGAAATACATATATGTACCATGTTTCAACCAGTTTTATTTGTATTATTTCAATCCACTTTTATTTATTTTGATTTGCATAATTAGTATATAGAAATGCAATCAGATAATGGTAATACATATATTATACACACATCAAGTTTCAACCACTTTTATTTGTAACCCTTTTGATTTTTACATAGTACATTTTGATACAATTTTTAGCTAAAAATAATATTACTTTAGCATAAGAAAATATTAAATGGAATAAAACACTTTTTCTTTTCAAAACAATGAACATTTGAAATTCAACGGAATTGTATTAAATATAGAAAATAATTCAAGAAATATTTCAATTTGATAAATCATAACAGACCTTGACAGTTGCCAGTTATTATATATTTCAGACCTTATTCTCTTGGAAAGTGCATAGAAACTAGCATGGTGAATTCATAAAAACGTCAAATTTTTATTATGAAATAATTCAAAAGCGGAAGACTGTAAATGTCTCTGAAGGTACAACACTAAGAACGAGTATAACATGAGTACTGGCTCCAACTATTTATTTTTATGAAAACTGCATGCTTTCTTCTTTGATGTCATTGGTGAAAAACTATGCAAGAAAAAAAATTATGAGTGCATTGCGTGTGGGTTTGAAAAAGAATTGACCGTCGATAAACGTTAGATGATCCACATAAATTATGAAATGCATGCAATGTTTTTCTTCTACTTTGTTAAAATTTCTTTTCTTTGGGCTTAAGGCTTAAGAAAAATTCATTCATTCGCAAATTTGTTTCAACTTTAACAGGAATATACTACTTATCCGTTATTCTAATATTAATCTGTAATGAAATATACACATATAAATGAAACAAATTATTTAGCAAAACAAAAATAAGAAAATAATTATTTGAATATCAAAATACTAAGTCCTCTAAAATAATATGTATACAAGTATTAATAAACTTTACTTAAGAGACTGAAATTACTTGAACATTAAAGATTAAAAGAAAACAACATTGAAATTTCGGAAATTTAAAAACATGGCTTCTGTTTGTGCTGTGTTAAAAGCAATGCTGAATGATGACAGCTTTTAAACTTGTTTAAATGTAGGGTTTAACGTACATTAATTTTTCTAAATACACATGCATACGTATATATATTATACAAATAAAGTCACATTTAAAACTTATATCAATTTGTAAATGCTATTTTTGTATTTAGAAAACGATAAAATTTATTGCTTTGTATTTATCTTCAAAAATGAAATCAAAATTTGTATCACAGATACCTCAGAAAAAAAGAGCATTTTGTTTTAATCTATGGAATAAGCAGCTTATTTCAAAACAAAATACTTGAAAATAATAGGAAAATACTTATGAAGAAATAATGAGGTTTTGGTTTTAATTTAACTATCTACAGCTAAAAGGATTATTCGCAAGATTTTATAGTTATAGATATCATAAAATTGATAAAGACAAAATGATATCGAGATAAAAAAAATCGGAGAATTAAAAAAAAAAACGTTTTACGTAAAAAATAATAATTATGTAAATAACAGGAGCCAAGTGTTATTCCATGGACGCCGTTTATTCTTATAATCACTCAAATAATCAAAAAGAAATCTCCAGATGATTGAAAATATCTCGAAAATGCATGAAAATAAAACATCTATTAAGTTCAACTAGCGTTGATTATGTATTGGAATTCTTTTCTCCAACTGAAAAAAACATATTTTGAACAGTAACAAAGGCTGCTAAATGAAGCAACAAACCTTAACAACAAACGATTATAAATTAGAAAATAAATTAAGCAATTAGATAAATAAATGTTGCATGAATTATATATTGAATTAAAGCAGACGATAGTTGTAGGAAAGATAATTTTCAAACTGAAGATTAGCTTCAACTACTATATAATTGATATAATTAATTAAAAATCAATTCAAAATAAGGAAAAGAAATTCGAATAAAATTAAATATTTCATAATAGAAAACAAATTATAAGCATGCAACTATTCAATTGCAAATGAGTGTGTGTTTGTAGTGTATCAAGTAAAATTTCGCTGTATTTTATTTTCACTGAGTGCAAATTTACAACAGGCTATTTTTAAACTTAACTGTAAACCCTTAAACAGATGACATTTTGCTATAAAACTCACTTGATAACGGACCTTTTCCGTTTTACATAAAGATATATACCAGTGAGAATGAAGAAAAACAACTTTCAAAAACAGCTTCAACTACCATCTGCAGATAAGGAAGTTGTCAACCTATTATTTATGACAACCATGACTTGGAAAATTTTATTCATAATGCAGTTATTCAGAGACATGCAAGAAGAAATTTGTGACTTTCAAACATTGTATTTTCTCTGAAAATTTTCATATTTGTTATTTTTACTTTTTTGATAAATTTCATGCGTTTTGTGCGTGTTACAAAAAAGAATCAATAAAGTATTTTTCTTATTGAGCTTAAACACAGTTCAAGTACCATTTGCACACAAAGATTGAATATTGAACATATATGTCTGTCCAAAATTTGACTTAACTAAGGAGATTTACTTATGAAACATCAAATACAAGGGGGGATCAAATGAAAAGGTACGAAACGACATAAGAATGAAAACGTTAAATATTTGCATATTCCGCCAAGGGAGAATGTAGCGAGACATCTCGGGATGCCATTGGAGACTCTGACTGGGATCGGATCATGCGCGGGTGCCCGCATGCGCAGGAGAGAGCAAAGGCTCTTATAAAAAGTGGCGTCCAAATGATGCGAGCACAGAATTACTCGAGCACAGAAAAAGCATTAACTCCGATGTGTACTGTGAGACACTCCGACGCCTACGCAGGTCCATCAAGAACAAAAGACCGGGGCTGCTCACGGAGGGTGTGGTTCTGCTCCATCATAACGCGCGTCCACACGTCTCCAGAGTCACACAAATGGAACTGGACAAGTTCCAATGGGAGACGTTGGACCATCCGTCCTACAGTCCGGACATGTCACCCTGCGATTTCCATGTGTTTGGTCCACTGAAAAAACACCTGAAAGGAAAGCGCTTCAACTCGGACGACGTACTCAAGGACACTGTGAAGGACTGGGTCTCGTCACAGCCACAGGAATTCTGGGAACCAGGTATCCTGCGGCTTGTTCATCAGTGGGATCGTTGTGCTCAGGCCTATGGTGTATATTTTGAATAAAGTCTATATTTGTACCCACCGTGTCATTTCGTACCTTTTCATTTGATCACCCCTTGTATATATATATATATATTTCTCAATAACTCTTAAATAATAGCATAATAAATGAAAATATATTTGCCTTTCAAGTATTATTTAATCAATGATTTTTTTAAATCTTTGATCCCAATAGAGATTTTGTACATAAATAAATGAAAAGTTCAACCATGTTTTGGAACACACACACACACAAAACCTAGGGCCGGGAAACTCCTAATTTAAAAGCCGTTAATCAAGAATCTTGGGAATTTCATCCACCGTACAAGACGAGGACTTCATCTGAGCTGTTTACGAGCTTTTCTATCTAAATTAGTTACATGCGATCTATTTCCTGAGCAGGTTACTACTGAACACTGCAGAAGATCAATTACATTAACATTCAACATCAACAGTGCTCTTTATTCCGTTCGATATATCACAAGCGGAATGGGATTCAATTCCGTGACTTGACTTGATTACCACTGGCCACAAAGTTCATGATCTTAATTTTTGAGACATCATGGTTTTATATCTTAAAACAGTAAAATATCTTTAACGCGAAAACACTGACGACGAAATATCAGTTAACATTAACTAATACAATGGTTCCGACAAACTACTATGCATTTTTATACATTTTTTCTCTTATCTCGAAACGAAAATCACTTAACACGAAAAGATTTCCCTTCTGGGTAATGAACAAAATACGGAAAACACCAGCCGGATTGGACTGACCTATAGTATTATTGGAAGAATTCATTGCAGTAGATGATGATAATGTGTGTACAGTCTCAATTTTGGCAGACAAAGACATTTTGGAATTTGTTCAAATCTCAAAAATATATCATTGATGCAGATTCCGACAACGAAAATGAAGTGAATAATACAACTCCTGTGCCCACATCAACCGAAATGAGAAACGTCATGAAAAGTATGTGTAGGTATTAAGACGCACATTCCCAAGGTGAAACGAATAACAAAATGGACGATATCGGACAGTTTGTTGACAATTTGAGGCTAAAAAAACAATGCAAAGAATGATATCAGGTTATTTTCCAAAATAAATAATTATTTTGTTTTTTAAAAAATTTGAAAATTTTATGTTAAATTTCTTTAAGTTCTTGTGAATGTTTTTGGTTTCATTGATTTTTATTTAATATATGTATAAACACATATGTGTAAATAAAAAAAGCTCTAATAAACTTAACTTTGTTCAAATATGTTTTTTTTTCTCGTGCAATATCCTTAACACAAAATTCTTACAAGAAAAAATATTTTAGTCCTTTCAGTTTCGTGTTAAGCGATTTTCAGTCTGTGTGTACAGTTATATTCTACTAAAATTCAACAAAAATTTACAGCCCATCTTTGCGTATTATGTCTTAAAGAATCAGAAATTTCGTTTACTAATACAAGTAATTTTTTTTTTATATAATACGAGATAAGCAGTCAAACCAAAAGTTTTTAAGCAGTTTTATGGTAGGAAAAATAAACTGTGTAAACTTTAAGGTCCACAATATTTGAGATTTAGTAACAAAGTAATGTTAGGCAGGAGAAAAATAAAATTCCGATATTGGAGTCCTTAAAAAACGGGCGAAGTTACGTACATAATGATATAATTCATTTCATTTTCTATTTTTTCCCCAGAAGGCAACAGAGGCTTACGTTTAGGGTAATGTAAGAACTGTTAGATCTCCCTAAAATGTGGAATTCAGGCGAGAGGTGATTGAAATGAAATTACAGAAATAAATAGCTTTCCTAGACTGTTATTTAAAAAGTTAAAAGATTTTCTTCCTACCTCTTATACTAATTTTCTTTTGTTCTCTTAACATTAGTTGCAGTAAATGGGGGGGGGGAATTCCGTTTTGATTTTATAGTATCTGAAGAAAGTGCGCTCGGACTATCCTACTCTGAAGAATCTACATATTGGTGGTGTATTTAAATAGATAGATAGATGAGTGAGATATAGAGATAGAGTAAGATATATATAGAGAGAGTGTGACATAGAGAGTGAGATATAGAGAGTGAGATATAGAGTGAGATATAGAGAGTGAGATATAGAGTGAGATATAGAGAGAGTGGGAAGAGAGAGAGAGTGAGATATATATAGAGAGATAGAGATAGATATATAGAGATAGATAGATGAGTGAGTTTTCTTTAACGTCGCACTATGAAGCAACACGAGGTCTATTGGCGACGGGTGTCGTAGATTTGAACCTTGGTTAACTGACGAGGAGGACACCTGAGTGAAACTCTCCATATCTAGCTACCACACCACACCATCAAAAAGAAAATTGTGCATCAACAGATTTGTAGAGGGGACTGTCGAGTATCAGTCCGCTCTACAAGACACCAGCAATCAAACATGTCACCCTCCCGCCTCGAGTTTAGAAAGAGAGATAGATCGTTATAGAAAGAGGAATTGAGAGATAAAGTGTTTGATAGAATAGAACAGGGGTAGGCAGACTTTTCCAGGGTACGGGCTACTTCTAATTTTTCCAAGGTGTTGCGGTCTACCCAGTATTAGTGATACACACAAAGGGACAGGGGGGGAGGGGTCCACGAGTCCAGACCCTTCTCCATAATCCATGATTTGTTTTCGATTGATTGTAATACCATGTATCTATTACGTAAAACTTAATTAAGTATTTGTTATTAATAATTTTTTTATTAATTAATGCTAATTATTTATTCAATAATTTATTTCTTACTGTTCTTTGTTCCCGGCAATCTGCATAATGTGAAAAAAAATATGTTTTCTAGCGTATTGGAGAAAGATAGAAGAATAGTAGACAATCGACCCTTGACCTCCACACCGCGGTTTTTTTGAAAACTTTACGAGTGCACCCAACGCCCAGGGTCATAGGTGTGGTGAGGTAAGGAAAAAGTCACCAATATTTATTATAACTTAATAATAAATATGGAATATGTACTTACCTACGTAAATAAAATGAAAAAATCACTTTTTTGAAACCGCGTTTAAAGCAAAACACAAAATACACACGTAATAATAATAGCCGCAAATATAATAATATTTAATGATGCATTTATTATCAAACAATTCAAAATACATTAAAAAATAAAGCATTTTCTTCTAAAGTTAGCTGTCGTAATTATAGTCAGTAAAAAATTTAGTCTGCGTACTGTCAGCCAATCTTGAATATTTCCGTATACAATTACAATAATGGCTAATCTTCAGGAGTCACTGTAAATTGTCTTGGTAGTCCTCTGGTCGATCACGATAGACGTAATGCCCACCCCGGGAATAGAAGGTGACATTAGAATAGAATAGATGACAGAATAGATGATGACAACAAAACATTGAAATAAGCAAGGAAAGATAGAATATTGCCATAAAATAAAAAATGGACCCTCCCCTAGTGAGTTACAATAGAATTTTAGACTTAGCCTACCATAGTTCACATTCTCCTTATATATTTTATTTATACATCTGATTCAAATTTTCAATCGTAATTAAAATACTTTTTATTCATCCACACTCAAGTCAAATATATTTTTTTAAACTTGTAGAGTAGGACACTTGCTGCTAATGCATTGTTTTCAAATATTAATTCACTAATTAAAATAATTATAGGTTAACAGATATATTTAAGCCGATATTATTCCTCTACATGGTGGCACCATCAAATAAAACAGTTTAGTTAAATTTGAGATAAAAATGTTAACAAAACTGAATAATCACCTGCTCTAGTTAGATATCAGCATTCCCTTTACACTGGTTTTAAGATAAATTCTTACCTATTATATATATATATATATATTCAGCTATAGTTTTCTTATAAATATTTTAGAAGAAAACTACTTAGCTATCTAGTTAAGTTCAACTAGTTTTTTTTAAGTAACAATACTTTTCCTCTTTTTTTAGTAGGCCTTGCCTAATATAACACTTCCCCTTCCCTATTAATATTTGATAAAAAAAATAGTAGTGTATAAAGTGTTTACCAAAAAGTAACTTAAAAAAAGCATAAGATTCTTGTGATCAATCTAAAAAAAAAGTAAGATATGATTGCGTGACAGAGATAATTTCCATAACTGTCTACCATTTATGAAACATTAATATTTATTGAGGCACAGAAGGGAAAAAATTGAGATCCCTACTTTTTTTTCTCATTTAAAAAAATTATTGCTTTTTTTCATACGGGAAATATTAAATAAAATTCCATTCAAATTAATTCAGTAGCCGCAGAAATTTATTAACAATTTAAGCTATTTAATGCGCTACCAGAAAAAGAGTTAAATACTTATAAATAATTAATCACAAAAATAAACTTCTACTTTTATTTTTGTAACTTGTAAACATTTTTAAAAAAATATATTATCGACACATACTTTTCTTATTAATTACTTAATAAACAGTTATTTAAACCTGTCAAATAAACTTAAAAAGGCCGTAATGAATTATTCTAAGATTAATGTACTTGTAGTGAGGTTAGTTAAATTTTGTGTAGAACAAGCGAATTTTTTAAGCGTTTCTTGAAATAAAAAAATACTTTTTTTTTCAAAAGCGGATGTTCATATTACATATTTTGCAAAGCTTTTTGAGAAGATAAATAGTTAGCAGCTACTGCTTGCGGTAAGTTATGGAAATTATATAATTTGAGAGTTGAAAGATTTAGCAAGCAGTAAAAATATCCTACAAAGAAATGCCACTCATATTTGTCAAAAGATTTTGACAGCAATTGCATTTGAAAAAAAATATTTATAAAAATCCATCATCGTTCAATTTTATTTTTTAATGAACGATAACATCAAATAACTTGATTCATAAAAATAAGAAAATGTGCAAAATATGTGACACACATTCCAAAATTGTGAATTATCTTAAAATATCCAGCACTTTTTTCAAACACAGTACTTATTCAAGATATAATTAAATTTATTTCCCGTTTTCGTGGAGAATTATAAAAATGTAAATTCTAAGATCACTTTATTCGTAAAATTCTTACTAAATATTTTGAACGAAAATTAATTTTTAACAGATATTTTTAAGAGATAAGAAAAAAAATTAAGGGAATTTTCAATTTTTCTTGAAATATATCAAATAAATATTTATCAATTATTCCAAATTGAAAATATAAATACTAAAAATCGAAATTCCTTATAAGTTAAAAGGCTATCATCCTAAGTCTGCCTAATAAAGTGTTTACTAATACTATATTAAAATGTACAAAATACATATAAACAGACAAATATGTATTACAAAGTTCCTGCAAAAATTCTCAAAATTTAAAGATTTATTCTTTTTTATTATTATTTCATATATATTTTCTGCAAAAATCAATAGAATAAAACAGAACAATATGTTGCTATTGTGTTGATGATGTGTTTTACAAATGTTTTCGATGAGCAATGATATACATTTTTGAAAATTGAAATAAAAAGAATAAATAAGTTAATACATATTTAAATAAAACAATAACAGTGTATGAGAAAAGTTAAAAAAATGTTTGAAGGAATTAATTATACAGTTGAATTTTTTTGTACAGTCGTCTCTAATAAGAGAATAATATATATTTCATATTTTTTTCGGCGAAAAAATAATACATCACGTGGACTTACGCCATTTTCTTAACTATATTGAGTAACTTTAACTTAAGGGATTCTAAAAAGTAACCATAATAATTTAAATTTCATAGAAATCTTCCTAAAAATGGAATTGTGAATTTTATTGAAGAATTGGAGAGACAATACATTTGCATTTGCCTGTAATAAAAGAAAGGAGAGAATTGAAGTAAACTCTTTAAATCATAATTAGTTGTTCTTTAGATTGGTTAACTGATTTTATATTAACATTGCATTTTTTGTAAGACACGGAATACTGGCAATGGATCTAGCAATTTTGAATCACGATCATGTGACGCTGATTACATCTGAGTTGGCTGAGTTGGTCCCCTCTCGAAACTTCTACACCATGTCAGCGTGGGGACTTAGAACCTCTACAGATTCAATACAGCTCAAGCCACCAGGTATCGATCTCACAACCAGACAAATACATTGCAGGCTACAACAACCTCTCGGCATCGTCTTAAAAAAGGACTATTAAAATATAAACCAACTTACGTAATTTATTGTGCGATAAGTATTATTTGTAAAATATTCGGAATAAATTGAGCAAAATGGGAAAAACATTAAAAGTAAAAAAAAAAAAACTTTAAATAATTTTTATTGTAAAGATATTTTTTTCGAGTTGTATAGTATAATCAAAGATAAAAAAAGAAAGTAAAACCAAAGGATTTAATTTTTATCACTATTATTAAAGGCGGTATTTAGTGACGAAATCTAAAGAAATATAAGAGTTATTTTAAAATTGAAGTCTTCAATTCCAATTTGCAAAATTACGGTGTTTCAACTATAGCAATTCAGGATTTAAAATTTTTCTCCATTTATGAGTTAATTAAGCATTTATAGCTAATTAGGTAATGTTTTGGCATAACATAACAGAAAGCAATGTAACGTAATACATTTCTAATAATAAAATTATTTCGCAGTTTTAAATTAATTTTTATTAGAGGTTATACATTAGGTAAAATAATAATAAAGGGTGTCCAAAAGGTATGGCAACACTTGCAGAAACTAAATAAAAATAAAGGTACTCACTCACGGGTTTTTTGTTCGGTGTTTAAAGTTTCTGTTTAATGAAATGCAAACAAGATTTGTGCAAACACATTTAGCAACATTCTCGTCTCCAAAGAGCGACACGGCAAGAACAAGTGCACGTTGTAACATGATTTATTGAGTTTAAATCTGAAACACAGACATATACAGTGTAAATGGGGCACCTCCACACTGGAGTTTGGATGTCAGAAAATGTTCCCCAGGTGATAGATGGAAAGAGGAAATCCAAATCCAGGACCACCTAGATTTCTAGACACACCACCTTTGGATTCTTGTAGGGATGAGTGAAAACATTGTTTACCAATCTTCAATTTGTGAGACTGATGAACTTAATAGTCGAATTATTGTGACCATTTAGATTGTTGGCCCCACAATGCTTCATAGAATGTAGCTAGAAATCTCGTGTAAACATGATGTGTTGTGCAATGGTGCTTATATTGAAATTGTACAATAAAGCATTGTAAGAAAACTTTGATAATTTTTTATGATATAAATACACACACACACACACATATATATATATATATATATATATATATTGTAATTAGTCTTTGAAAGAGTAGTTATGCTGTAACGGGTCCATCCATGAACCTATCATTAATCCTCTTGGGATAAATATATTTCTTTATAACCGTTGTTCTATTGAAAACTTTCTCCAGAAGAAGAAGACTTGATTTGTTCAAATGAAGTTTCTATTTAAGTATTGAATTTTAGATACGCAAAGTTAGTTAGTGGAAATAGTCGAGAGTTAGTCGGCGAGTACTTGCTGAAAAATCCAAGATTGCTATTCGATGATTTAACTAATAAGATAGAGCTTAATTATAACGACCGGGGGTCGAACAACTAAGAACAGAATTACGGTAAATTAGATCGTAGATATCCAAAGTGTTCCAAGTTTAAGTGCATTAAATCATACTCAAATATTAAGTAATCTTTTTACCGTGTATAATTGCTCTTATACTTAGTAAATGTGTGTATTTCCTATCCTGGGTTGTTAATTTAAGTGAGAGAAAAATAAATTATAATTTGAATTGATTATGTGGCTGTTCATTGCTTGAACCCCCAAACACCAATAAACCGTGCATGATCAGTGTTATTACAATGCTTTTCTAACATCCGACATAGTTCTGACAATACACATCCGACAATCCGGTATAAATGCAATAATTACTGAAAACTGAGAAAACAATATGAAGTCAAACAGAGATGAAAATCAGCATTGTATTAGTCTTTAATGGAAAATATCGAACCCTCATGAGCAAATGTCACAGAAGCCTAAAATTAGTTGCCTAACTCTGAAATGAAAGCAAAATAAAACGAAATAAAATTTTATTCGTAGAATACTTTATTTTCATGCTTTCAGTTAAACAAAGAATTCTCAATAATTTACATAATTTATCTTCCCTCCTTTTAGAAAAGGAAATCATAAAATGATTTAACCGAAAGAAGGGAAAGAACAAAAAAATGCATATAGCACCTCGAGGCATCAGGGTGTGACGGGGTCCATTGCGTATCCATAGCAACGTGCTCCACCCAAGTGGTGGCTAATGGCATCAGTGATCCTCAGATACGTCGGACTGTCACGGGCCACAATCTTATGTAAAATGGGCAGAACGTTCGAAAAAGAAAAATAGTTCGAAGAAAATGCCGCCCACAGACTATAAAAATCCTAACATAGATTAAAACTTTTGAAATTTATAGTTTACATCAGATTATGTTGTACTACGTGAAAAAAATAATTTCAGAGGAAAATTATTTATACATCGAGTAAACGCAGGAGAGAAATTATTACAGAGTTTTGATTTTTTTTAATAGATGAAAAATTTTTTCCCTTAGATAACCCAAGAGAACTTTTAAAACATAAAAATTTGATGTAACTTATTGCTTTACGATATAAATTATTGCGTTAGAGATGTAAATTATTACGTTATAGATGTAAGTTATTGCGTCAGGATGCAACTTATTGCGTTATTGACATCAATTTTTATTACGGAGGGGGGGGGGTGCTAATTTGCTTTAATCCAATTTATTTAAGGAAGTATAGCTTTTCTCAACAAAATAAATAAATAGATAAATAAAATGAAAATGACGAGATCGGCAAATAAAGCTAGAACCCAACATTACGATTTTGAACTACGATAAACAGGTTGAGGCGGGGGAATCTCTTATTTTTGAAAATGCAATAAAACAAATTACATGTTTCATTTGACTTTATTGCTATTTTCTACCTACCACACAACATTGGAAATTTGAATTTACACAGTTTTAAACACAATATCTGCTAAATGCCATCCTCTATTTTCAATACACTGATGCAGTCGATTTCGAAAACTTTGAGTCACCACCTCCATTTTGGCTCGGATTACGTTCCTTAGGTCTTCCAGAGTCTTTGAAAGATCTTTGCAAACCATGGACTTGAGATAAGTCCAAAAGAAATAATCAGGAGGGGGATAAATCAGGTGAGCACGCAGGCCAGTTTACGTCTCCTCGAAGGGAGATCAGTCTTTCGGAGAAGGTAGCTTCTAAAATACCCATGGAAACCCTAGAGGTGTGGGCTGTGACCCCATCTTATTGTAATCACACGTTGTTAAAATCCCTTTCTTGGAGAGAGGGTAAGACGAACGGTTGGATCATTGGCACATACCGGAATGAATTCACACACGAATTCGATCCAGATTTTCAGGGGCTCTAGCGATCCTCAGAGGTCCTTTCCATTCTTTGGAGACATTTCCCTTTGCTCTGAAGGCATCAATGCCGATTAAATCACATTTCTGATCAGGAATATGACCTCGTGGAAGAAAATCAATGAGAAAAGGCACGTTGCCCTGCAATCACCGACTGACCGTTAGAGAAATACGCCTCCACGGCAAAAGTGTGCTGCTGATACGACCAAAATTAGTATGAGACCAAGACAGGCTGAAACACAAATGTCACACTTCACCCCTTCCCCCGAACTATCCCCCCGCCCATCTCTTCTCTACGAACATCACTGGAATTTGCTCAAAATAGAATGTCCACGTGCCCCACCCTATATTTGACAACACTATACAGTTTTATACAGAACAATTTTAGACATCAATGTTGATTACTTTAAAATACTTCATTTGAATAAAATATAACAAAAAATATTTGTAGCATAATAAAATCTTAAAATTGTGCATAATTGGTCAAAGTGGGTGTTAACTGTACCATAATCAAACCTCAAAAGTGATTCGGTATACAATTTATTGGCAACGAAAACAACAGCCCTCTTGGTGGATAAAAAATGCTGAAATTCATGCTCAGTATTTCAAAGCATTTTTAACTTCTTACTGATACTGGAAAGGAACACATATTGTGAATTATATTTTCAATTACATATATGAATTTCTTAACGTACTCACGAGAAGTAAATGAAAAAAAAATCTTAGATGAACAAGAAATTATTTTATAAAGTATGTGAAAAAATATGTTAGCAACTTAAATAAATTTTAATAATATTTAAAATAATTATTGTAGAATTAAAATAATAGTAACGAATATATAATTGAAGATAGGGTAAAGCTAACAAACACAACTGAGTGGTTTTTTTTATAAAGAAATCGGAGTTAAAAGTAAGAAATTTGCGATTAAAAAAATAAGTTATCAATCTTCTTAAAGTACATACAAATGCATTTGTTCTGAAATAAAATGCATTAATAAAATATGACATACATATTTATTTTCTTTTATACTTAAATTTTAAGGAAACCAATTTTATTGGATTATTAGCATCATTGTCTAATCAATAATAGCAGAAAATTGATGGGAAAGTTTGAATTTTGATAAACAAACTGATTTCTTAAACGTTTGCTAAAATTAGGCTGTAATAAAAATAACTAACGTATAATTTACACTTAACAGACATGAGTTAAAACTACTTAAGAGAAAAACATATTTTACGTAACAATAAAAAAGATTTAAAAAAAAGAAAACGATCACAACAAAAACATTTTTTTCAAATGCATTCTACATGATATTGCCCCATTTAAAATTCAATACTATAACTGGATAAGTAATTTCTTTTTTCTAGTAGCAATACACTTTCATTTACTTCATGCTTGAGAGCTTTTGAGTGTGTTATGCGATTCAAGTTAAATAATCATTTTTTATTTATGAAGAAATATTTCTCAAGATCGAGGGGAAAAAAAGAAATGTCAACAGTTTTCAAAAAGCAACATCCTTGATTCCCATATCATATTTTACACTTCAAAAAAGTTCTAAAAAGAGAAGAACTTTGTTGATTGTTCTGTCATGTAAAAAAAATCATATTTCTATTTTATATATATTTAAATAAATGCATTATTTTATGGATATTATTGGTAATTTCAAAACAGATACTGTGGTCATTTCAAAGATAAGTGGTTGAAAGGCCATCTATAGCTAAAATAAAATTCATTACACATAATTTATTACATATAGCTAGTAAAGAAATATTTTTTGTCATATTATAAATTATATTTACACAAATTAATAAAATACTTCATTTCCCAACTGATGCAAATTTTATAAACATAGAGTGATGTTTTTTTTATAATTAAAATACCATACACTGCTTTCATTTATTTGTAGAAACTTTAAAAAATAAGAGTCTTTGTTTCTCGATAAAACCATATTAAATTCCATTTTTAAATAATAACGTTGTAGGCATTCCCTGGAATATTTATTTTCCAGTACATTGGAGTAATGTATACTTTTCAATGTTTTGATAAGATTTTAATGTAGAAGATTAGTTAAAACTTGATTTTATAATGAAATATAATGAATATATCCTACGAGTACATTTAGCGTACTTATCATAATTCATTGCATACTGGTAAAGCATATTTGGAATAATTATCAACTGAAACTGATATTTTCTACTTAATCATATACAATTTCATATAATTTTTTTCTTCTATAATCAGCATCACTTTATAGCCCGAAAGAAAATACTAATGTTGTGATATTTCTAATTCTGAAACTGCATTAATTGATAAGAAAATATCTTTATATGTAACTAATTCTTCAAACTTACGTTCTAAACCAAGTAAGAATTTCCCTTACAAGCATTCAATCTGCATTATAACCTCGGCAGAATTAGATTATGGTTACATAAACTACGCCTACAAGTTTATTTTTCTGATAATTAGATTTTAATTTTTCAAATTATATCCAGATATTTGTATCTAATTCTTTTTCACCCATTCTGTACATTATCAAAGACAGTAAAACTGCTCATTCTTATAATTTTAAATAAAGCGAGCAAAATTAATATTTTTCTTTGCTGAAACACTTTCTTTGCTGCAGATTTTTTTCTCAATACTTCATGAACTTGTGAAATAAAATCCAAACATTAATCTTATCCAATATAGCCTAAATTCGATAAAAACTATAATAAGTAGATACAGCCATACTCTAAAGAAAAACTGCTACTACATAATTCTTCTTTTTTGCCAAATTTTGCTTTAATTAGTTACAGAAACAGTTATTAGTTAACCGTTTTGTACTCAGAAAAATGTGCCATACAATTTTTGATAACCGAGTAATATTTTAGTAACATAATATTTAAAAAAAGTTAAAATGCTTCTATCTTGAAATAGTCTATTTCTCTCTCGGAGCAAAAAAATAAATTCGAAGAAAAATAACGTATAATTTTTTTCGCTAAAGTATATCAAAATCTTAAAAAGATATTATTACATTTTTAAAAAAAAATAAAATCTTAGAGACTTAAAATAACTTATATTCGCTAGAAAAATACTGTATAGTAAGCAGTTTTGTTATTGTTAGAAAAAGTTATGTGCAAGTTACTTTTTCTTTTTTATTAACATCTTTTCGTGGTAAGTTTAAATTGCTTAAGTACACCATATCATCTTCGTCAGCAGAAAAGGTACCTTTTTTTTTACAAGCAAAAAAATATGTTTTTCAACTTTTCTAATAAGTGAATTATATTTGCTTCTTATCATAAAAAAGTAATGGAGAAATTTTTTGTTAATCTAACAATGCTTAATCTTCCAATTTTTTTAGGTTTTTAGAGATCAAATAAGAAATAATTATGTATCAGTAAAAGCTGATCGATATTTAGAAAAAGGAAAAATTAATTACTATACAAAAACCAAATTAACCGCAAAAAAACATGTCATAATATTTCCAGAAAATCGATAGTTAATTCTTAACAAGAAGAAAAGTTTTATTTTCAGAATAACTTTCTGCAACAATGATTTTTGAATTCGGAAGTTGTAGTAGATATGCAAAGATATACAAAAGTTTTGTTCATACAAATGGCCGTTTTGCATCAGTGAAGCAGAGAGAGGATGAAAGAAAACGGAAAACATTTTAAGGGATTAAATGTATAATCACTTACAAGAATACCCTTTTATCTTAAATCTTGCTAAGTAATCAAATTTTTTTTTTTTTTTTGACTTTTAAAAAGTTTGGTTACGCGAGAAAAACTTACTAACTTTTAAAGACAATTTGTCGCCTTTTTAAAGAAAAAAATATAAAGTAACTTTGCGAAAAGAAGACATAACTTAACAACTTAACTTAAGACTTAAAATTTTTAAAGCGTACGCGTAAAACCCAAATGTAGTGTTATCTCAAAGTTAGCTTAATTAATGTAGTAGAATGGATTGCTATGAGATATAAATGCACCTTTGTTAATTTAATTAAGATTCTTTAAGAAAAATGTCTAAAATTCTAACTTTTCATGGTTTCTAATCAGTAACTTTTAGCCTTATACACATAATTCATCCCCAGGAGGTCCTTCCTGATAAATAAGGTGGAATGAAATGAAATTGTTTCAGCTGCAGGGTGTTCAAAACTGCGGCCAAATGATAGATGTAATTGAGCCATTTTTTGCCGCAATGAAATGTACTAGCCTTGATCTAATGTCAGTTGGAATAAGTAATAATAACACTAATGTAAAATCCAGCCTTTACACAATAAATAAGAACGAAATTTACGGGACCGCGTTATATAACTGAACTGAACTCAGTGTCACAACAGCCCAAGAGGACCAAGGCTTACTGTGCCTATCTCAGCTTTCGTGACTTAAGGCTCTGGGGTGCATGTGCAGATGTTTCGGTCAAGTGGTCAGTCTGAAGCGTTACCCCCGGTATTCAGTTCCCATGCAAGCTTGGTACTCATTTATCCACCCACTGAAGAGTTGAGTTGAACTTGCCGGACCACAGGTCCGGGGGAATTTGAACCCCGGACCTGTGGTGTGGAATCGCGATACATTAACATTCAGCCATTGGGCTTCGCGTGAAAAATGCCGGGTATAAAAATGATTAAATATAAAGAGATGAGCGTAAAAAAATTAGGCTTCCACATAGATCGGTATAAGGTTTATTTAAAAGAAATGACATTCTCAATGAACTTAAAGAGTTGTAGTTCTAAAAGTATGCTATTTTTTCTGAATCTTGGTATAATAACTCGAAGAAATGACTTCAAAACATATGGTCACTGCATAAGTACATTTCGCTTCCTTCGTATAAAATGGGTTGCGCGTTATACAGCGAATATACCTGAAAATGAAAAAAATGCAACTGAAATGATAGGTGTATGTTATACGCCGTATTTTACGGTAAATCATAGTACAGCGAATACTTAGTTGACTGATTGATAGCTTTAAAAGGAGATCAGTTTTAAGTATACACCATGAAAACTGTTCGCGATGAATTTTATAACTATGGACTAAAATCAACTAAGCAGAATAATACAATCATTATACTAATCATTATACTAATTTTCACTCTACACTATTCATGGGCTCTTAGGGCTAGCAATATATATATTACGCTCTACATAATATAGTTCTATTTATCTCTACATATTCTAAGCATAAGGACCTTACTGGACTTGAGATTAAAGCAGCCGTTCGATTTATCTGATATCACTCAAAAGGGTTTTGACTGTCACTGCAAGGCAAATTCGTTTATTATAATAAAAGCAATTCTTAAAGTTGAATTAACGTTTTATTACAACAGAGTAGTACAAATTTATGAAATCATAATAAGATGAGTATGACATAATACCTATCTGAAATCTTTCTTATTTATATAAAAATATTTTCCGGAAGACTGACATTTTTTAAATATTCCCAGAAATCCAGGATTCTAAAAAAACAATATATTTGATCATCAACCACGAAATACATTCAAACGAAGAATTAACATTTACAAGAAAGTTATTATTGCAATTAATCTTAATTTATGTGATAAAAAAAATCTAACATTAAATTTCATCACTAAACAACCAAAACAATACAAAATACTGATTGAAAAATACCAACAGTTTTAATTCAAATCATTCCAAAATAATGCATAGATCAAAAAACTTGCTATTATTCTTCAGCAGTGAACTAACTACACCTACATATTTTATTAAACTAAGCTAGGGTAAAACAGAAAAAGTCGTTTATGCATTCTGTTCTTCCAGCTGGGCATTAAGCTAGGTTATTAAGGTAGCTTCACACACGAAAAGTGTCTAAAATATTCAGGATTCACAGTTCAATCAACACAATTGATGAAGGAAGGCATTTTCTTTTTCAAAGAAAAATAAAATCAATGTATCTTTCTCTTGCTGCTAATGAAAACTCTCTCCAACAGAAAAAAATTCTTTTACTTTTTTAGTTCCACAGATCAAATTTGTTTTTGTACTGTGGAACAAAATAAAGATATTTTAAGTCTTTTTCTTCGATGTGCAATCGTTTTCTTTATTGAATTTTTTCATTAGTGCGGGCATAATTAGAAAAATATACTATATAATTACTAAGAAAATAAATAAATTAACTAAAATACCCTTCAACATTTAAAAGTGTATACAAAAATGTGTAAATATTTATATTATATTAATCGCTACACTGAGAAAAGAATACTATGATGAAAATGTAACGCATTAACACTAACAATTTAATTTTTAGAGCATTATATATTGTTATATGCTTTTAAAGTTAATAAGTACGAAGTAATAAAAATAATGAATAAATCCCTTATATCAAAATTATATTTTATCCCATGCCTCCATTTTCAAATAAACTTTCTTATAGGACCTTTTTTTATGCGCATGTATAATAATGCACATAGCAAAATTAAATTTATGTAGAAACAGTTGGCTACATTTAAAAACTACTGATTGTTAAAACACCAATTTATGAGCCTTTTTTTCACAACAAAATTACGAAATAAATTAGAGTGTGTAGGAAAACTTATAATGCAACGAGAATATGAATTTGTAATACAAGTACTTCTTTCTTTTAGTATTACTACCCCCCGATAAGAATACAATGAGCTATTTTTACGCAGAGTTTCTTACGCGGTTTTAAAATAACACGGCCTAAGAAAAAACCACAGTTCTTTCTTTTGCACGGTTAATTTACCTTTGAAAGATTTAGGAACGCTGATAATTACGCAAAAAGAGAAGGATTAAGTTCCTCAAACTGTGTGGGCTTAGACTTGAGTAAGAGTTTGGAAAATGTTCTTATAAATTTACTTAAAGAGTGGAGAATGTTCTAGAAAATTTTAATTATAAGTATAAAGATTCGCTAATCCGGATAGCAAGAATAATAAGAACGTCCAAAATCAAAAGTGTAAAACAATAAAAAGATTTTTCGATAGGAAAAAATTATGCAGCAAAATTTTTCGAAAAGCGGTTCGTCTTTCATAACCGAGAAGGAAAATCAACATAAATATGGATATGGGTAGATTTTCCGAATAAAAACAATGGTTCGTATTCTCATCTAGCCATAAGTAAACGATCTTATTAAAACAGGTTCGACGAATAATTAATTTTAGTTCTAGTATTTTTAATCCAAAATTCTTAAATATATTTTTAAATAGACATATCTAGCAATTGATTACATGGCTAATATTTTATCTCTATTATTGCATAGCTTTCTCTAATCAATTAAATCTTATTTCAATTTACACAGATTTGGGATGCTTATCCTTCTTTTTACTTTATAAATAGTGCCTATTGTATACGTTTTTTGAAGAAACGTATCTACCGAGTTAAAAAAAAAGAGGTGTATAGAAATGTATAGTAAAAAATATATTTCTTCCATCTGAATGAGAGCAAGTGTTTATTTACGTCTCACTACAGAGAGACACCAGGAGCACATGAACTAAATACTTTCCTCTGAAAACTACCACATCATGCCAAAGGTAGGACTTTGAGCCACAACAGATTTCAAGATTCAGCATCAGCCGCTCGGCACAGCGTGTCTTCTGTAACACGCGACAATAAGATTTTAACTCATGGCACTCCAAACTTCTGTTCGTGACCTCAATCACTAGGCTACCACGGCATTTTTTTTCTTCTCGAAATAGTTCATTTCAATAAACACACTAGAACATTTAATAACGCCAAACCTGTTATAGCCATCAAATTCTAAAAAAAATTCTCGTATCATGCTGTATTTTTATATATGTTTCTTGTTTTTTTCTGAGCAATAATAAAAAATATATCCACCAATTATTTTTAAAATTGTTTAGGTATTCAATATCAATGCAAATTATAAAGTTTTTAAATTAATTGCCCAAAGTTATATTTTGTACTATTATTAGAAATACCTAAACAGATTTAATGGAGTGTGATATAAATTGCAATTAAACAAAAATTATTATGCTGAAAATTAAATTTTTTGCATTTAATTTAACAAAAGGAATCCAAATGTTTTCATGAAATTAAACACACATTTTAATAATTAAAATGTGTGTTGAATAAAATCATTCGATCTAACCATCGATTGAAATAAATTATTCAATCTATTCTAAGTTTTAAAAAATGATTGTTTTTAATTAAGAAATTCATCTTCTAAGTAATTTCTTAACAAGTTAATCTTATAAGGAGATTTTATGCATGGATTAGCTGCTTTTCCTAAATCTGTTCCATTATTAAAGCTAATTCTATCGAAGCTGTATTATAAAATGCAGGTTAAGTTACTTGAAAAATATTAATTTTCAGCCTATAACTTTCTTTTGGAGATCATCAACATTATCTCTGTGATCAACTAATTTCCGTATTCCCAGAAGGACAACATTATTGAGTACATTTTTCCCATTAAATTTTTCGACCGAAGATTCATCTTCCATTTTCTTAGAGGTTTATATATCTTTACACCAGGGGATTTGACTTAAATTATTGTCAATAATTCAGATAGTTTCAGTTCCATACAAATCAAATTGATTTAAACCTATGGGAAAGGCAGATCGGAAATGTTTACATTGCCAAAAGGGAAAATGTTGAACTTTGATAAGATGAGTCTCATACTAAGCATTCGATTATTCAAATTATTTTATTAAATGTCTTACAATGTTTTTCCTCCATATTTAATATTAATTCGGAATACTTCTTAATTATTTGCCTAGAGCGAAAATGCTGAAAAATTGTTTTTGAAAAGTAAAATAATCAAAAACTAAAACTGTAAATTTTTACTGTATACGAATGTTCCTTTTATAAATATAAAAGTTATAAAGAGAAATAATCCTTAAAAGTTAATTTTAAGAGTAGACAAGTAAATAAATAAAATTGTTTAATTTCATAAAAGTTACCTTTTGGAAACAATCGCTTATTAGAACCATCAAAAAAAAAAAAAAATTTCACGGAGGTATTTTTTATTTTTAAAAATTTATTATACAATCTGGACAAAAAAAATTAGCGCACCAAGAAGGAGTCGTAAAAATGAATCGAAATTTTACATACGCAATGAATATTTTGATGTAATTAAATTATAAGAAAGTAAAAGAAAAAGGATTATTTACTTCAGAGAAAAAGGTAAAAGAACGAAGGATTGAATACCCTATTGAACCCCCTCTAGCGTGAATGCACAATGCGATACGATCGGGCATTTAGGCATACAAGTTCTGTATGATGTCTTGAGACATTTTGTTCCATATTTGATGTGACCTTGCCTCTAGTTCATTCAAACTCGTGAGATGCCCAGCTCGCCGTCCTAAATGATGCTAGATATGCTCGATTGGAGACAAATCTGGGGCCTGAGCCTGGTTTTCGTGTAAATAACATCTCTCGGATCCATTGGTCCTAACACATACATCTACATACTTATATTATATAGGTTTTATATGCTTAACAGTGACAGAAAAATGTGCTAACGAATTTTACATGACTAACAGAATGTATTATAACTTGTTTATAATTTTTTCACAACCCAAGCAGAAGTCTAAAACTACTACTAAAAGAAAATTTTTAAACAACTATAAACAACATTTTAAGTTACATTTTCAGCACTTGTAAGACTTTTTAAACCCTTTAAAATAATTTTCTTTATAATTGACTCAAACTGAAGTTTTTTAGCTCAAAATCAAAATTTCATTTTCTGTAATATGAAATAAATCAGGTGTGGGGAACAGCATCATACAAACACAAGAAAAATAATAATATATTGCTTTTCTCTGAGTCAATGTTTCAAAAAATATCATGATGTATAATTTCTTTCTCTTTTTAAAAAAAATATATAAATTTTTGTTTTTCATTTAGTTGTTTGTTATATTGGCATACTAGTATTTATCAATATCAACTCAATACTACAAAATTATTTTCACATTGTTTATACTATTTAAATTCAATATTTCTTACAAATATTTAAGAAAAACAATATCTAGCTCATACCACAGCTACGAATTCACTATAATAAATCTTCTAAAAATAGAATTGTTCGTCAACACAGACGCATACTCTTAAAGTAACCGAAGCTCTACAAGATAACTTTATTCAATATTCAAGAATTTATTGGTCATCTTTGGAAAGACCTGACGTTTATTGGCCATGGAAAGATACTGCTGTACGACAGTAGATATATTAAGAACAAAGAAGCAATTTAAGCACGTAGCTCTGACATACAAACCCCCATTTGTTAAGCGCATAAGACATGAACAATGACAAGAGAGAGGAAAAAATAGTTATTTATTTAAGTAGATTCAGACACGAAAAAAGTACCTTTTTTCTCAAACATGTGCTAAGAAATAGTCAAAAGCAGTATAGCATGATTTTATTTTTGTAATTAATATAAGTATAGCATTCTATTAATAAAATGTATTTCTATATACTAAAACTGATAATTTATTAATATTGTAAGAAATTACTATATTTCTTAAGGTACTCAACCAAATTAAATAAAAATACAATAACTTTATACAATAGCGAAATTAAAATGAAAATTATCAATATTTACTTTCTTTCACAATAGTTTTATTGAAGTTGTTCTTTTTTTCTCATATTATTAAAATGCATGATTGAAAGTCTTAATTTTTTAAAAAATTTTACAAGAAAGAATTGGAACTATACCGAATTCTTCACAATATGGCTGCTACAGCATATGATTTTTTTTAAATTCCCAATTATATTCCAAAAATGTAACTCCTGAAAATACTTTTAAGCATGGCGTTTTTAAAACCAAAAAAAAAAAAATTATAAATACTTTTACTTAGTAAATTAATGAAATTCTATTACTAAGTCACCATTAAACAATGAAACAATATTTGAAGGCAATATTTGATGTAAAATATATAGAAATACGGAGCTAACGTTCGTCAATAGATTTACTAAGTTATATTAGTTTAAACAAACACACATTATGTATATAGCCCCATCATACAAACACAAACATATATATATATATAGTGAATGAGGGAATGCTAACGTCATACTGTTCAGCTCCACAAAGGTTTTTGGCGACGGATCTAGTAGTTTTGAACCATGGTCAGCTGACGCAGACGGCACTTGAGCTGGCACCCCGTCTCCTAGCTACTACATCACACCGACGGGAGGACATTTGAGCTCTCGACAGATTTAACGTGTATCCTTCCCCTACACGGCGGGTCTTCAGCGACAATGACATGCCAGCCAAGAATCCATTACCTTGGCCACTAGGCTACCATGGCCACACACACACATATATATGTAGAGAAAGAGTGTAAGAAAGAGGGATGAATGAGAGTGTGAGTGAGAGAGTGTGAGAGAGTGAGAGAGAGAGTGAGAGAGAGTGAGTGAGTGAGAGAGAGTGAGTGAGAGATAGAGTGAGTGAGAAAGAGTGAGTGAGAGAGAGTGAGTGAGAGAGTGAGGGTGAGAGAGTGAGGGTGAGAGAGAGAGTGTGTGTGTGAGTGAGGGAGAGTGAGTGAGAAAGCGAGGGAGAGGGAGGGAAAGCGATGGAGAGGGAGAGAGGGAAAATGAGAGAGAGGGGAGAGGGAAAATGAGAGAGAGGGAGAGATGGAAAATGAGAGAGAGGGAGAGAGGGAAAACGAGGGAGATTGATGGAGAGAGGGAGAGTGAAAGTGAGTGAGAGAGAGGGCGAGAGGGAGAGTGAAAGTGAGAGAGAGAGAGAAAAAGATTGAGAGGGAAAGAGAAAAAGAAAGTGAGAGAGTAAAAGAGAGAGTGAGAAGAGGAAGAGAGATAGAAGGAGAGAGAGTTATATTGATAACGAACTATAAAGCAGCACGAGGGCTATAGGCAATGGACCTCGTAATTTTGAGCCTCGTACAAGTGACGAAGACGACAACTGAGCTGACACTCCTCTCCTACCACACACACACAAACACACAGAGAAAGGACATTTTCGATATATTTAAATAGGTATTGGCCTAGACTACATGGTGGTTCTTGACTGACACTTGGACACGAACCTACGACACTTCAGCCACGAGTTTAGGACCATAATCACTGTCTATATATATATATATATAAGAAGACATTTATTGTGATGATTAAATATTAATATATATGCGGGATAATACATGAAAATGAAAACGTTACTTTTAATACTAATATTTCTATTTAAAAACAATATCAATTACTATCATTAACAAGTAGATTATTTTATGAGACTTAAAGGATATGCTCTGGAAATTAATCGAAGTTAAAGCCCTACATTATTTAGCTAATTACTAGTTTAGAATTGCAAGGAATTATGCTAGTAGATTTGCTTTGAATGACAGGACACACATTAAAACACAATGGATTTAGAAGTATCATTTGTTTATCATTTCCATTGTCAGAGAGATCATTACTCAAAATAAAGGAACCATTTGTAAACTCATCCAAGATCCTAAATGCAACTAATATGTCTCGGTGAAAAGTTCAACCTTGTGTAGAGACGACACAAATGTTAATCATTCTATGATGTATGCGAATTTCACCGATTTAGGCACTGTTGTCTATATTAGACTATGCTAGCTTAATCCAACTGATGCAATTCATCTTAATCTGTAGAGATTTATGCATTTCTCTAGGGGAATAACACAGATATAATGTACGATCAAACTATGCAGATATCTCTTGCTTTTGAGCTTACGAGACAATTTAGTGTATCTATGTTTAATTTTATATTAAATGTATAAATACACGACTGATAATGTTCATTTTGATTTTAAATTCAGTATTTCGCTATTTAGTCGTGTATATTCTTCCATATATGAAGCATTTTATGAACAAAATGTTTAATTTCGAAGTATATATTTATTATGTTAAATTTTAATTTCTACGAAAACTTGAGACATACAGTGTTTATTAAAGACCCGCGTTTTCTGAAGAAAAAGAGGTCATAAACTGTCGCATTCATCGATTTCTGGCATATATTCTCCTTCAGTATCACCTCCATTAAAATCTTATGACGATGCCATATTGGCAAGAAAAAGTAAAAATAAACAACAAAAGTAGCTATACAATCTTTAGAAAGTGAAGGGAAAAAAACGCGAACGAAGGTACGCTTTAGCTAGCGTCAAAAGGAAAAATCAAATGTGTGGCTTTGCGCCAAGGTTAGTATCCCCAGAAATCTCAGATTTCTGGGGTTACTAGAAAGAGTAGTCTGATACTCAAAGGGTTAATCCTGAAGAATTTATAATTTCCTTCCTCAGGACTAGACCAATGCACTAATTTGAATATAATAAATTAAGTATAGATACACACCATTTAAGAGTATGCTTTGGGTGAAAATAAACCCAATCAGCTATTAAAAGAGACATAAAAATATTTTTCAGTAATATATATATATATAGTTTCATAAAATGAAAAAATACATAGTATAATAAAATGTCAATACTAAATTATACAACTAGCAAAGCTAGAAGATAGAAACCAGATTTCAAGAAACATAACTATAAAAAATGGTGGAAAAGTGCATTGTACAAGAATTAAATAAGCGTATGTATAGCAGGAAACAGAGTTAGAACTTTAAAATGTTAGAAACCAAGAGAGTCAATGGACTAAAATGGAGACCTATTATGATTTCTAAAGCTGTTGCTGAATTAGGGCCAGCAGAATTAGGGTTAAGCATATTTTACATCCAACCATCCCCGTACAGCAAAAATTTTCAACATAATAGCAAAACAGAGCCATATTGAAAAGTTAGGCCGAAAATTAACCACGTGTAATTTGCAACAGACAGAAAAATAAAATTAAATTAAATACGGAATTTTGATAAGGAAAAACAAAGCAAAAAAATATATATATATATATAAAAAAAAAAAAAAAATATATATATATATATATATATATTCTATCCATTATTTTCAATAGGTTTTTGCTCAGTATTATTAACAGAAAGGGGGAAGATTGGCTAGCCGCAAAACATATTCAACCCCACTTTTATATAAATTATTTCATATATAAGCTGTCCTAAGTCAGCAATGTTTATAATACTATAGCATCCATGTTTTTATATTTTTATATTTATTTCTATTATTTTAATTTTTCATATTTCCATTTAAAATCTATTGTCTGGTTATCTTGCAAATTCAATTTTTTTTCAGTTTGATCATGTTTATTCATCTCTCTCTTGTAGAGAAATTCTGACTATGTATATATTGTTCAAATATTCAATCGTTACTAAAATACTTTCTATTCATCCACATGCACATTAAAGTTCAAATACATTTTTTAAATTTGTAGTGGATGACACTTGATGTTAATACAGATTTTTCAAATATTAATTCTTTCATTAAATTAAAAATGAATAATTAGTAATATACAAAAAATAATAGTCCAACATAATATATACAAAGGAAAACCGTTCGTTGTGTCCTTGTAGCGCAATAGATAGCGCGTTGAACTTCTAATCCAAAAGTCGTTAGTTCGAATCCCACCTGGGTTTACCCAATTTCTGAGAATGTGATTTCTTTTTTACCATACTATTTTATTAGAATAATTATATTTAATTAATGAATAAGTAGTAACAAACAAAAAAACATAGTCCAGCACCATATATAGAAAGGAAATTGGAAAATTGCAAGAAAATTCGATTTCAATTTTGTCATTTAATATTGTGCTTTTATCATGTGTATATATATATTTATATTAATTGTACTATATTGAATAAAAAGTAACTGAAATAAAAATTTTCTTTGTTGATTTAAGTAGGAATTGACTTAAAAAATTTATTTGATGTTACACGTTTGAATAAACTTCACTGCAATCAAATAAATACACTTGTCTTAATTCTATTTAATTAAAAAATCCGTACAATTCCTTTCCATACATTAACGAATTCAAAATCGACGGTAGAAGGAATCTTTGAGTATTCTAGTATTTCTTACATTATACATGGTATATGGTTTGATTTTTGTTCTTTCCCCATTTATGCTCTGCAATAAAATCGTAAAAGCTTTGTACGTAACGTGAACATTATATACTTATCTTTAATTGAATGTTCTAGAACATTTTTATGAAATAAGCTAATTCAAAATTAATATTCAAAAAATGATGAAGATGTAAAGATAAAAACATGACGCAGCCCTCTTTCTGAGTAGTGACCGTGGTAACCTAATGATTATGAGCACGACTAGCGTGTCAAGGGATCGAGTCCTGATGCCACTCAAGACCCGCTGTGTAGAGGAGGAGGATGCACGTGACATCTGTCGAGTTCAAAGTTTTCCTGCTAAGGTAGTATGGGGAAGGAATCTACTTCAAATATCATCCTTGTCCCTCTACCGAGGTTTGAAATTTAGAGGTCCGTTGCCAAAAGTCCTTGCGTTGCTTTATTGTGATGTTAATATAATTCTCATTCTGAGTATCGAACATAAGTTGTGCAAATTATGAATATTTCAAAACATGCAAAGAATTTTCAATTCTTTATTTTTTCATTTATATAGTTTCTAAGAGAATTATAAGAAGTGCACTAATATTATACAACTGTTAAGTAAACAAAACGGATAAACCTATTACTATAAAATATTCCCCGAAGGAAGTGAGAGGTTTCCTGAAGATAATTTTCATCTATCAGTGTTGATCTGGGATGTATAGGATGAAGACTTCTGAAATTTTAATGTCAAAAAACTTTGAAATAAACGAGAATAAATGCTACTGGGATGGTTCCAACTGATAAAAAAAAATCTTCAACGGATTTACAAAAAGGATCGTATATCTCTTAAGATGACAGAAGAAAAAGATAAAAACTTATTTTGGTCATAACTAGGGTGGTTAATGTTTTATAAGCGTTCCTGTTTCGTGTTTTTTTCTTTGGATTGTCAAGTAGAAAATATAAATAACTTAGTCCCATAGGAGTTTTCTTAAGTACATTGCGTATATTTGATGTTGACTAAAATATATTTCTTGGTTATGGATTATATCCTGAAAGAACGCTTTGAAGAAAACGGTTTATCTGTTTCTACACTTTAAATATGCATATTTCATTTTAATCGCTTAAAACATTCCATTCAAATGTTTTTTTAAAAAATTACTTAAAAAATAACGATAAGTTTTCGTGCTGTTGCAAATGGCTTGAGTAACAAAGCCTTACACATTCATAATTTCTTAAAAATAAGGGTTCAGAATTGTCTGAATACATCTAAAAAGGAAAGTAGTTAAAAATTTAATGCAATACCATTCGTTAAAATTATGTTTCTACAGAAAAATTTAGAAACAAATCAGAAATATTTTTTACACATTACGATTCAATTGATAAAAATCGGTCAAAAAATCAAATCTAATATGTTTGTCTAAATTATATTTTATGCACTTTTCTAAAAATTCACAAAATTTGAAAGCTCTAAGTTTGAAAAACGCAGAGTTATGATAACTTTTACGATTGTTTTTATTGACATTGCAATAGCAAATCAAAACTTTATATAAATTGACTTACCTCAGAGAAAGATAAAATAACTAGTTTGTCTTCATTTAAAATACTAAGATTTTTTTCTATTGTGCTTAATACTTGGAAATTTTTTTCACTTGTTGCTAATACTACATGAAACAAAAGTTGGTTCGTATTTTTGAATCAAAGCAGGACTTATTTTTTAAAAAATATTTGAAGTTAGATTTTATACATTTTTTAAGGAATTTTCAATAAACATACATAAAAAGAAGTATTGTACGAATACCAATCGTGTTATCACAAAACCCATACCAACTTTTGTTATACATAGTTAAACGTACTTGTAAATCAAATTTCATATATGTAAATAAATGTTTGTAGGAGGAGTAGCATTTTAAAATCACTTCGTAAGTTTCAAGTTTTTCTCTGAAAAAATTAAATAGTTAACAGCTTTTTATGGACTTTTGAGCCCGAAATCTGATTTACATCATATATACACATAGTAGGCAACCAAAAGAAATTATGAAACTCGTTAAATTAAAAAATTTTGTGCAAATTGTACCAGTCCCCTTAATTCAAGTATTATATATCACAAGCTAAAAAATGTTAAGCAAATAATATAGCCAATATAAAAAAGATTTAGCAGTATAAGAAGGAAAAACGAGAAAAAATATAATACAAAGATTACGAGAATATTGTATTTTATTACAGAGCTGCTATGATGCCATGTAACAATTTCAGAATAGTAATAAACTAATCTCGAGTGTTAAATGTTTTGGAGAGTTATATATTTAAAAGTTTTTATTTTGTATTTGTATATAAAGTAATTAATGAACTATTTTCTATTCTTAGGGAATAAGATAAGTGCAATATATATATACGATAAATTAAATAATATATGGCATATTTTACATAAAGAGATCGTGTTAATTCTATTGAATATTTACTTTTATTCTAGATTCGTAAATATTACATATATTAAAATGTAATGGGGGTTACGAAAAAGAAAGAAATAAGGGAATTTTATACGCACTATTGCAATTGTTTCCAAGTTGTCAATATATTGTCAACAATTTACATAAATCATTAAATTGTAATAAATATACTATTGAAAATAAATGGAAAAGAAAACAGAAACTATTTTATTGTGTATTCTTTGAAATATATATTATTGTAATACAATAATTAGAACTTTCTATATTTAAGAGAAATAGAAAATAACTTTTTTTAATCAGTTCAAAATGGCTGATAGACAAGATCCTTATTTTTGGCGTCGTTTCACAATAAGTTGGCTGAATAAATAATTTGGCGAATAATCAATAAATCTATTACACCAAAGGATTTGATTAATAAATACATTCATTAATTCAAAATGGCTGCCTTACGAGAGTCTTATAATAGTTTACGATTTGAGAACACCAAACGATACATTTTGTTGGATTTTTAAGTAATGCTTTTGTCACGTGGTTTCTGATAACATTTCTAATATTAACTCTCTTATATTGGATACTTATATAGTAAAAATATTTCCTACTGCTACTTTAACGGTTCACTGTCAAAATTTATTTATATGAAGAAATATATATGTGAAAATATCTGTGCTCTATTATATGGCACATGTATGGATTAGTGTTAGATCATGTAAACTATTTGCCATTTCAATTTTTTTTTATTTTGCGAAACCCTTATATTGTCCTATGTGATCTTTAATAAATTTCTCGATTACTCTCAGCACCATAATTAATTTCTTTCTGGTCCTTTTAAAATAGTTAAGTGACGTTAAAAGTTTACTAAATTGATCAAACTATTCGAATGTTGTAAATATTTCTAACTCTCTTAAAGGAGGTAAACGCCCTTTGATCTTTAAAGAATCTCTTAATAATGCATCATTTACGTCATTAAAGAAGTTCTGACTTGAAGAATTTGACCTGGTAATTTTCTTAAAGATATGCATTCGCGTACAGCCAGAACAAAATGAAATAAGAGACCGAAGTCCTAAGTAACATATTCCTTGGCACATTTTGGTTTAAATTTTGAATTTGTGGAGTAATATACTTAATATTTTTCAATATAATTGAATTATTAGAAACGAATATTTTATTAAAACAATTATTTGCAATGAAATTTTAGTGAGATTGGAAATGCAAAAAGAGGCCAGAATTAAAATTTCTTTATCAAAATACTTTCTTAAATTTTTTAAATGAACGAAATATTTTACCAGTTTTAATAATGTACTCTTAATATATATATATATATATCAACTATATTTCATTTTCACACTAATTGATTTATGAAGTAATTTTTGAAATACATTTCACCCACCTAATGAATGAAATTTACAGTCAACTTTTGACAAAAAGTGGCAATGAACAGACGAACCAATATTCTTCGGAGTGAGAAATTGCTTACTAATTATTTTAATGTTGCAATACAAATTGTATTTATGGACATTTTTAAAAAGTTTCATTACTTACATCATATAATAACTCGTATAATTTCTGTTCCAAATTTGTCAAGAGTCTTTGAAGGCTAATAAATTTCCTCATCCAATTTGACCTGGACTAGCTCAAATGAACTAGAAAAATAAATATTCTAAAAAAGGAGTTTCAATTAGAGAAAATATACATATGTTTCTATATCACTTTTCAATTTTTATTTTTAAAATAGATAATCGTTTAAAAAAATAAATCATTTAAAAATAAAAAGAGAAAATACTTTTATGTAAAAGTACAAAGAGATACAAAATATGTATGAAAGCTCTTTTTTCTAAAGAGTATGTGGTATAGAGGAAAAGGAACAATAATTAGTATTAAACGTATAATTTAGTTTATTCTTAATGTCACAAAAATAGAGAGATGTGTTCATGATGATCTCTTATAAGAAAAAAATGGAAAGATTGAAGTACGAAAGTAAGAAAAACAAATGAATTGATCACACCCACACACAACGCTAACTTTACACAACAGAAATACTTTAAAGTGACTGCAGCAGATAGTGGCGGATTTAATCTTGGAGCAGCCCACACCATCGAAAGAATTACTGTCACATCTTTTAATTCCCTCTAGGTTGGGCACAGATCTTATAGGCAGCAACAGAGATTAACTTCATTTCCATTTGGCTTTGATTTCTCTTAAAAATTTAATACGCCTTCAGCAGGTTGAAAAGGATTTATTTATCCCCAAAAGTCTAGGGCTTAATTCCAGGAGTAAGTTTAAATTCGTAATTTATAATACACGGCTGGCCACCGTAAATACAACACCAAGAAAGACAAGAGATAGCACAACAAAATTTATTTTCTAGGTAACATGTTGACCAAGTATCAAATGATTAAATTTATAGACTTCTGTGAAGAATGGTTCCTGCCAGAATCAGTAGCCAGAGTAGCCGCCATTGTTGGAGATCACCACTGCCACACGCCTCGGCATTGATTCAAAGAGACTTTGGATGTGTTCTTGGGGTACAGTGAGTGAGTGAGAGAATATTAACGTCGCACTGATTAGCAACACGAGGGCTTTTGGTGACGGTCCGCGTAATCTTGAACCATGGTCAAGTGACGCGGACGACACCTGAGATGGCACCCCCTCTCCTAAATACCACACCACACCAACGGGAGGACGTTTGAGCTCTCGACAGATTTAACGTTCTTGGGGGTACAGCAGACCAATCAGCTTCCACACGTTGATCTGGTGTGGCAGCTGGGGGTGTAATCTGGGTCATTCGTTGAGCAGCCATGGACCACATGTTTTCTATCCGGAGAGCGAGCCGGCCAGGGAAGCAATTCAATCTGGTGATTGACGAAGAACCTTTGGACAATGCGAGCCAAGTGTGGTCGCACATTATCCTGTTGAAATATGGCTGTAACCAAGCCCGAAAGGTAAGGAAGGACAACTGGCTCCAACACCTCGGAGATGTAGCGCTGGCTGTTTAAAGTACCGGCAATGCGTACTAGAGGAGTGCGAGAGTGATGTCCAATACCGCCCGATACCATAATACCCGGTGCAGGACCGGTGCATAACGCAGCTGTTCAGCATCCTCTCTCCACGGTGTCTCCAGACTCGAATCCGACCATCGTGGTGTTGCAGACAGATGAGGGACTCGCCAGTAAAGACAACTTCATTCCATTCTGTCACCCACATTCTTTTTTCATCGCACCATTGGCGGCGGAGACGTCTGTGGTTCTGCGTCAAGGGTAGACCAAGCAATGGACGTCTTGAGGACAGACCACTCTGCTGTAAACGGCGTCGAATGGTACGCGCAGACACTGAATGATGCGTTACAGACTCAATGTTTGTGATGTGACTGAGCGATCCGTCACTGCCATGCGCACAATTTGCCTGTCCTCACGTGAAGTGGTGCACTGAGGTGGATGCGATCGACCACGTCGGTCAGTCGTACACTACTGCATCCAACGGTCACATATCCGCATTACAGTTGTTTGGTTTCGTCCAACACGCGACTACCGATTTCCCTGAAAGATAATCCACAATCTCGGTAGGCCACTATCCTTCCTCTGTCGAACTCGGATACTTGATCAAAAGCTGATCGCTGTTTTCTACGAGACATAACTGATCGTGTTTTGAAAAAAACACAGTTGCCGAACTTGAAATCGTCGAAATCTCCAAGCCTTAATTAGAGCTTTGAGGTGGCACCACAGGCGTGCGGGATGTGTGTCTGCCCTGAAATTCTAATCATTTGCATATCTCACCTCCGCTAATGCATGTTGTAAAATTCATGTTATTTTTGTGCTTCCTTCAGGGTGCACTCGTGCTTTCGTGCTTCCTTCCTTTCCTTCCTTGTTCCATTTACGGTGGCCAGCAGTGCAATTACATGTCATTCTATTATAACTGATACTTTTGCATCTTGTACTTATTTCTCTTAAAATTAATTGCCCGCTGTAAACGAGTGGTCAATGCCACGAATATGTAGTCGGCGCTGTCTAATCTTGGGATTGAATCTTGGTGTCCTTGAAAACTCCTCGTTTAGATTGGCTGTAAGAAGAAAAGGAATTCTGAAAAAATAAAAGTCTGTAAAATCTTTAAATCCTCAAGATCTCATCGTGCGGACGATTGGATAGTTAGGTGCCAACTCAGATGTCACTCGCTTCGCTTTAACCTTTGTTCAAAACTTCGAGGTCCATTCACAATTAATGTAAAGCAGCTTCAAAATTTGATGTTAATAAAAAATCGTATCAGTCATTCTCAGAATTGCTTTTAATTCTTAGCTTTAAACTGAATGATTGACCTTTTTGTGAACTTTGAATATTTTATTGCAAGAACTTTTATGTGAATACTACATATAAAATAATAATTATATCTTGGAGTCATGGATTTAGTTCAAATTTTGTAGTATTGCAGATTTAGATTTCTTGTTGGGTAAAGATATATGATTGTAGGGACCCCTACTCAATTTTAAGGATATTTTCAATTGAAGGTGCAATTCACTTGTTAAATTCAGTTCTCTAGCAAAGGATTACACGTAACGAGTCTTGCGTATCAGCAACGGATCGGTATTCCTCGTTGTTAGGAACCAGGTTTAAATCCGAGAAAGGTAAATAACTTTTTTAAAAATTTTATGTCTATTTCTACATATAAAGTTACATAATGGAGCTTAAATAAATTGGAAATGGAATATATGTAATGACTAGAAACCTTATAAGAGTTTTTATAGGCATTATATCATTCGTATTACAAAATAATATTTATTAAAAAAGAACAAAAGCATAACGCGATAACAGGGGAGAAGCCCTTTAACTGCTAGTTAATCATGCCTAGAAACAATAAATTGTGAAAAGAAGCAATAAATAAAACATTTATAAGATTAACAGAATTGATATAAAAATATGACTAGTTTCTTACCCCTCATTGTCCGTACAATGATGAAACTTGTCATAAAAGCAAATGAAACAAAATTTCGAAAAGAATCGGATTAGTGCAATATTGTCGGACAGGCTTCTGCTGCTTTGCATTTCTTGCAGAAAGCAGATTTCGGTGGTTTTCAAATACCTCTCTTTCCGTCGACAAGCTCCATGCAAGCCAGGAACGAGGAACACCGATCCGATGCTGCTACGCTAAACCCATTACATGCAATCATTTACTACAGAACAGAATTTAACGAGTGATTGCATCTTCATTTACAAATACCTAAAAAAATTATTGAGTAGTGTCCCCTATAACCATATATCTTCATCAACAGGGAAACTAAATCTACAATTCTACAAAATTTGAACTAAATCCGTGACCTTAAGACCTTGCATTCTCCTTGTTAGCCATACAATTTAATCATTAATTAATTTAATTTATTATTCCATCTGTTCGATTTAAAATAAATTAAGAATAATTTTTTTTATGTTCTACCTTAACTCAGAAATACAGAATGAAGTTTTTAACGTAACTGAGATTGGTCACTAAGCCCACAAATAATTTACCTAGGAAAAACATTATGTTGTGATACTTTAATCAAATTATTATTAATATCTAAGTAGTTTTTGGAAAAAAATGGTTTCAAATTACAAAGCTGTATTTATTTGAATTGATAATCAAGTAAGCAGTTGAAATTATATTTGAATAATTTTAAGCTGATTAGTAAGTGAAATCACAAATAAAATTCCTTTCACGTGTAACATTTAGTTTACAAGTAGTTCAGGGTTTCTTTTTAAAAAAATAATTCAATAATCGTTGTTAGCTAAAAAGTGCATTTGACCAATGACAACCACTAAATATGACAACTGAAGTGGTCTAAGCTTTATGAAAAGGATTACCAAGCCATGCATTGAAAAATATGATACAAAAGCAATGAGTATCTTTGTGAATCCATTTATTTTAAGCAAAATTTAAGCATTGATAAGATGAAAGAGAAATAAAAATTGCATCTTCATAGAAAAATAATGATGTAACAGAATTCATAACAAATAAAAAATAAATACAAAACATCTGCATCTAATGAAAATTTACTGCATTGATTAGTATATGTATATTTTTAAAACAGAATCAAGTGTTCGCACTTCCAATTTATTTTCCACAATTTTGAGCATAACTTTTCGTAATGTAAAACCAAAAATTTTAGCAAAATGTCCTTTTTTAAATTATTTTCTCTCTTTCCACCCAATTTGAGATTCAATTGAATTTCCTCTAGTAGAGTGCTATCTCGGGAGGTTTCTTTTTAAAACTACGTAGGCTATCATTTGGTACTCACGTATTATCGCACCAATCGCCAACTCTATTAAAGACTCGCCAATTTAGCAACCCCGATTTTATATAATGTCGCCAATAGGTTATGATAATACTTAAGAACCTATCACTCTTTAAAGTTTTATATTCTTAGTATTTAACTTCTACCAATTGGTTTAAAGATGTAAAGGTGGGAGAGAAAAGAAAAACAGACGAGTGTGGAAATTATAGATGTTAGAAAATAAAAGTCTAAGATAAGAAATTATGTGACTTTTGAAATATCTCGGATGAGTCTTATTGGAGGTCAGATTTGAGAACTTCTCTTAAACATGGGATCTTATAACATTTTATGATAGCTGCTATTCTGCGGGTCTGCAAGTATTTCAGATAAGTTAATTTGTGATTATTTAAGTATTAGTTAATCTCTTCCCCGTAATTCTTAGGTAGGGGCACTTAGTTAAAGGAATTCATTCACTTGATCATTTGTGTATGTAGTTATTTTTTTTGTGTCATGGCAATTATTTGTATTGTTAGGTCCGGTTTGAGTCCTTATATCTCGAGTCAGTCGAATTAAAGAATCTTAAATGAAGGAGTATTATAGATATGATTTTAAGGAAACTTTATGCATCCTTTACAACTGTTATATCTGAATCTTTACTTTTTGCATTATTAAGTATTTAATCAGAATATAATACTAAATATATTTACAGAATATAATACAGACGTATCAGTCTTTTTCTACTCTTAGAAGCACAATAATATTTTAGAAATTTTAAGAAATAATTTCGAGAAACAATCTTCTGTTTGATCACAATATTGCACACTTTCCCTCCTCCATTTAAGAAATTTACTATATGGGATAGGAAATGTGTATTATCGAGAATTTGTCTGTTTCATGTAAAATTACGAATATCACCCCATGCATATGAATTATCATTTATGGTCCAACAAATGTTTCAAATGTAAAATAGAAGGAGTTTATATAACATCGTTAGTTATATTTTTACTCAGCATTTTTAGATTTTTTAATGTATTAACAATTACTGATATTTTTCCCCTAGAAACTTTATCCAGACATATCTAATAAAGAAAAAAATAAAAACCATTCAAAATTGTAAGGTATTATTTGAAAAATTAAACTAACATAGCATCAGAAATCGTACTTATACTACACTTCTTTTATACTATCTATTTTGAAAAAGAAACTAAGTTATTGAGTTAGTTTTTTTGTATTTAAATAACACCCCTTTTCAAAATGTATAAAACTGTGTTGCATAGTTATTTTAAATAAAAGTTTTGATAGTTATATGTTTAACATTATTATATTCTGCTGTGACAGCGTGCTGTTACACTTTAGTAAGGAAATGGGAGACCAAGTGTTTTGAAAAAAGAAAATTACGTTATTATAAAATATGTACCTCAACATATGACTATTCCATAACAACAAAAACAATTTATGTATATTCATGGCTAGTTGTTAAATTTTACGGTCTGAACCTTTTATATTTTTATGCTACCTAGTTACTAAAGTTAAGCCGTAAAATTTTTAACTACTTTCTTTCTTAGTATCAATGAATATTGCTTTCTTAGTGCTATACTTTTTCTCAGTGAAGCATTTTTTCTTATACACCTTCATCTCAACCTACTATATCTAACATGTCTAACCAAGTAAAGTATAAATATGATTAAAAAAATAATATTTTGAAGCCGAATGTTTGAGATACATTGATTCACATACTTAAGTTATTATAAATAGTGATATCGTAGTGGATAATCTGTAAAAAAAATGAATAAAAAGGGAAATTTTCATTCATTTAAAATATAAATTTCGTTGTACCGAAGTATACTTTAATATAAAGATTTAATGTTACCCATAATTAAATTGCACAATGGAGTTTTCGACGTCACCAAATAAAATTTTTTAGTTAAAATCTTTTATCAAGAAATGGTTAAAAACTTTTGGAAGCATTTAACGCAATTAATATTTTAAGTATTTTGAAAGAAATACTTTTTATTTTAAATGCTAAATTTTTTGGTACTTACATATTATACTGTCAACCAATTCGTCAAATGAAAAGACGTCATCATATATTTAAGCGATATGCACCCAATGGACTAAATTCATGTGACGTCATAATCACATGTTAATTTTAAACCACGTGTTTTTAGCCAATCAAGTTCAAAACCACATGTGACATCATAGTCACGATAAATGCATTTATCTATTTTCAGCAAATCAGTTCATGCACTTCGTTGTTGCCAAATTACGCTTTTTACAGAAACTTTTTTTTAAAAAAAATTAATATTTGTCACTTTATTTAAAAGTACATGTATAAAACAAGACTTTTTTTCTTTAATTTCAAAATCTTTTTGCAGAAATTTCTTTTTATAAGTCTTGAGCATCTTTACCCAATTATGTAATTTGAAATTTTACCTAAGTTTTACAAATAGAATAAAAAGTACGAGCTATAGTTTATTGTACGTTTTGAATTCAATGTAGAACACATGTTTATATTGCAGCGGATCATTTACATAAGCCAGTAACAACCTCCGTACCATGGTGGTCATCTTGGTGTAGTGGTCATGTTACTGGACTATGAACCCATAGGTCGCGGGTTCTAACCTTCCTTCAATATTGTCATGAATTTAGTCCATTGTGGGAAACCGTTTCCACGCATGCACAAACACAATAATCTTGTTCGTGCATACGATGACATCATTTGGCAATATTATTTAATTTGGCGATATTTTTCGACGAATAATACGTTAGTACCAAAATTTTATATTGTATTTTTGCATACTAATAAATATACTAAAATAAAGTAATCAAAAATTACTATATGCAGTTTATTTAATCGTTAATTAGTGTTATTACTTTTATATTATACAAAAATTTATTATATTCACTGATTTGTATTTTTATGTACATAACTACTTTTATACATAAATAATCTGTACCTGAAAATAGTCAGAATATTTAGTTGAATTTAGAGTGTATGGAAAAACTCATAAAATAATTTTAAAATCTTTCACGAATTAGTATTTTACACAACATTTGAATTCGTTAAACTTCTCTGCAAATAATTACCGTACTTTCATACTTAAAAAGGTATCTCAAGTTAAATAAGGAATAAACTCAACACACATCATTTTCCGTTTTAATGTGAGTTATCAGCTTTTAACATCGTAAATAAAATTTCAGATTATCGAAATACCTTTCTTAATTGAGTACATAAACACTGATACGGCGAAAGTCATTTCTCAACAGAATCAATTTTTAAAATGCAATTTTCTTAAAAATACTCAAGTGACATAGAAAATTATTAACTCGGGTTTCTGATACTTCCGAAAATAACCTTTTAATTAAACTAAGAAGAGAATATTTACAAGCCTGACATTCCATAATTTATGAGCTTCTCCTTAATTATTTTCTGATAAAACTCACTTTTCATCACGCTCAGTTAAGCACCAATTTATCGTTGAAGGTCTGATAATACTCTCATATCATGAAAAGGTTACAAATTGTGACGGAAGGGATTTTAAAATATTTTTTGAAAAAACTAGTAGCATTTTGAAATAATTTGATTGTTTGTTTTTTAAGAGGGATACATTTATAAAAGACCAATGTTAAATGATTAGATGAAATGGAATGCTTCTAATTTATAATTGTGATCAAACAACAATGCATCAAAGATAAAATTATTCCTGAAGCCGTCGTCTGGCAGTTATTTTGAATTATCTGATGCATTGTTAAATCTGATACAGTTTCTCTTTACTTCATCATAACTTGAGTTTTAAAAATGTATTGAATAAATGCAAATAAAAAATAGGAGTTTGAGGGTAAAGCAAACAAGAAATATTTTTTTTTTTTGCCTCTGCATGGAATTTTTCTTCAACCAAGAAAGAAACAATTTTAAGTGCTTACGTTTTTTCAACCGACCAGTTTCACCGAACGAAAAGACATCGCCTATTCAAAAAAATGTCGCCAAATGCTGTCATTGTTATTATTATTGTAGTCGAACGTGCGGTTTCCACTATTAGGCGTAAATCGTGGCATTTGGCGATGTATTTTGTTTTAACGAAATTGATCGATGGTAAAGTACGCAAGTACCAAATTTTATGTATTTTTCAAATTTCAAAAAATTTAAAATGGAAGAAGGTATATAAGTAAATACCATTTTTTTATGTTTTTATTATTATTCTGAGGAATCCTAGTAGAGATTAGAAAGTAAAAATCAAGAAAACTTATCAACAAATATTTACTGAACTAACAACAATTTTCCTATGTAAATTATTTTATGTATACTACCCCTATTTTACAATTATAGATCCCATTAAACACATGAATAAATGCTACAAAAATTTGCAGAATTCTCGACTAGATCACATAAACATGATATTTACTTTATTAAGTAAAAAGAGATTAAGGATTTTTATAAAATAAATTACTGTTATTTATTGTAGGTTGGAAAAAAGGCAGTACATATATTAATACATAATTGATGAATTATACCATAATCTTCGGTACATATTTATTTTATCAAAGTAGGTGGAATTTGTTGTAAACTTTTTAACTTTTTTGTTCACCTCACAACTATAAATATATTAATTGGAACAGATTACTATTACGATTTCTGATACTCAGCACAAGCAATTTGATATAGAAATAATCTCCCTCCAACAGTAAATAAATAGTATTTCTTTTTATTTGAAATAATGTTATATGCCAGTGTGAGTGGTATAACAATACATTCTTGATGAACCAATCAATAAGTTGTTAAACTTTTCATGATTATGATGATGGTTTCCAAGAGATGATAAAAGAATTTATTGTCAACGTCCTGCTGGGAAGGGTACATGATTGTTGAAAGGAGAAAGGTGAAAGCATTGCTTGGCTACTAAAAGCCTTTTCTGATATCCAAGTCAGTAATATATGGTTCATTCTTCGAGAGCAATACTATACGCTTTTGCAATGTGAAATACGTGGTCATAAAAATATTTTATTTAAGCTACGTGTTATTGATGATTTCTATTAACTTATATTTTGAGATAAACACAGAAATATTTTTTGCGTGGTTTTTGAAATGATACCAATCCAAGAAAAAGTCTCCTTCCTTTTTTTTTTAGATGATTGATTTACTCTAACGTGTAATTCAGAATTAGTAATTTATGCTAAATAATGAGGTATGCATGACACATAAGTTAACTGCTAGGTTAATTTCTAAGACATATAAACTCGGTTGAAAAATGGATAAGCACTGATTTTAATGTAGAAAGCACTCTAAAGTTGCAATAAATTATGATGGGTTTATTTTATGAAGATGTTTGTGTGTGATATTGATTACTAAAAAAATACTAACAAAATAAACGTACTACGTACTTAAATATTTTTCTAAACAACAATCAATAATGAAAAACATTTCGGAAAGCTGATCATCTCAAAACTTTCATTGAAATAAAATCACTGAATTCAAACATTGTGCATGCGGTAAATACTTCTATTGGAAACAATTATATTTTAATTCAACTTAACTAAATTATATTCACTTATTAAGGACAGTAGCCATTAGCACTTAATTAATAATACTTTTCTTATATCTTAAGTATGAAGATTTAGTCTTTTCTTTAGACAATATGTATATATGTATATATATGTTTTTAATAATATTTTAGTTATTATAAATATGTATAAATTTAGTATTAATGTCAAATATACAGTTGTTAAATATGTAATTTTTAAATACATAACTGTAAATACAGATATCTAAAATCTTATTTTGTTGACTTTTTGTAACTGTTTGCTACACGGTTTTGGTATGAAACAAAACTATTTATTTTATCATAATTTTTCACTTCCTACTCTCTCTAATAGCTCTCTCTCTCTATTTATCTTGTTCAAATTTTCAATCATGAATAAAATGCATTTTAAAGCACTCAATTGAACTGAAATTTTATATGCACGCTTATTTTGGATGACAATACAGTAATTTAATTATAATTAATAAAAATTAATCGATTAAAACTAATTATTCAAAGAATTACAAATACAACCCCGTTGGCATCATTTTTGGGAATACAGCGACCGTTTTGGCGTGTCAAAACATGAAAAGGTGTTTTTTTCTCACATTTTAAAGCGCTCATTTGAGCTGAAATTTTCTATACACTATTGTTTTGGGTACCATTACGATAATTTAACTATAATTAATTAAACTTATTAACTGAAATAAAGAATTATAGATACACTTTGGCTTCATTTTTAGTGACTTGAGTAAAAATTTAAAAAAATATTTTTTTTTCACTTTTCAAAGCTGAACAGTTGAATTTAACATACACGATTGTTTTAGATGACAATGCGATACTGTAATGGTTATTAATAAAAATTAATTGCCACTTAATGTTGTGATTCTGTCATATGTATATACATGTTTATATTAATTGTAACTATTTAATAAAAAGTAACTAAAATGATATTTTTTTGTTGATCTAACTAGGAATTGACTTAAAAATTTATTTTATGTTACTTCTTTTGGGATAACATATATATATATATATATACTCTTTATACTTTATTTTCAAAATACAAACTGTATCATTTTTACATAAGTTTTATACACGTTTTCGAGGAATGCACCTACCATTTATATATATATATATATAAATTACATTTATGATTTTTGACATGTAGAAGTGATTGAATGAACATTATACATCAATGTAATCATACTCGAAATGTTTATATTAAATAAGACAAATAATGTCGTCTCTAAGTATACAGGGTGTCCCCAAAAATACACCCAATCTCTTTACAGATAGATTCTTAGTTGGGAGTACATAAAAAGTGCCCAGAACTATGCATGTACGATCCATAATTTACGAGAAAAATACGAAAATGATGATGAATGAATGATTCATCATCGCCCCCCCCATCATGAATGATGTTCATCATGATGGGTGTTAGATTAGAATTAAGAATTTGGTTTCGAAACGATTAGACTTAAATTTAGAATAGAACACATCAAGAATTTTAATACAAAAGGAATTCACCAGAACAAAGAAAAGACTCACCTCTCTTCCAGTTTTCCTTTTAATCGATATTCTACGCTCATATGGCGGTACCAATCAGATATTGTTACATTTCAGATTTCGAATAATAATTGGCTAAATATTATAGTTTAGAATGAATGGATTACATCTTGCGCTCAGGCATGAAAGCAGAAAGTCAATCGCATAGGCATAACAGCAGAATGTGGCGAATTGTCTTCACGTGAAGGAGTAGCCCAAAGTTTTGTTTTCGATTCTTCCAGCTCTCTAGTGGTGGATTTCTGAATCTTCAATGGGACTCTGGCGCATTTCTATGCTCCTGGCTAAATATGTCCTATTCCGGCAGCTGGATAAGACATTTAGATCTGGTTCTAAAGCCGCCACTATCAACTGATCCCCCGCTGTATTTCCCTATGGTGATATCTCAAGGAATCGGTGTATGGAGACGTAACAGATCACTCAAAAAGTCCCGGGCCTAACTAATAAAACAACAACTTTTTGTGAAAACTGAACTTTATTTAACAAGATACTCCCCTTCAAGAATGATACATTCAGCCCAGCGCTCTTCAAATTTTTAATACCTTTTTTGTAGAACGATTTAACTTTGCTTTATAAAAAGGCTTATACTTAGGCAATCGTTCTTCTCATTTGAGCGAAACTTCTTTCTCTGTAGCTTTCTTTTAAGGTCTGCAAAAAGCCCGTAGTGCCTGGGGACAGGATCTGGACTGTACGGTGGGTGGAAAAGTATTTTGAAGCTCATTGGTTTCCTTGAACTGTGTTTTTCTCCAGCACAAAGCAATAAACACACGAACTTCTTTTCCATACATAGTTTCTAAGCAAACAAAAAAGTTGTTTCACTAAAATCTCTGTAACTATTCAACTAACCAAGATAATGTCACCATGCCGTTTAAAAGTTAGTAGGTACCAGGTTAAAACTATAGGTTAGACAACAGAAAGTTAGAATGTTGCGCCATCTATATGTTAGGTCCGGGACTTATTATTGAGTGATATGTTAGTAACTATATTTAAAGACTTAGTAGCTCGTCTGCATGCTGCTTTTACTTCGGTGGACACCGAGTTGTTGCGACGTGTGCAACAACGTCTCGCTCTAGTCCACTTCAAAATTTATTGGGGACACTTTGAACATCTGTCATTTTAAATATTTGCAAATTCTGCTGTTGAAGTGTTTATACGGTGTTTTTTTCTCTTGCATCGGTTTTGACGTCATACTTTGTTTTTCGTATTTTACTTGTTAAGTATGGATCATACAGGTACACTTATTTGGGCATTTTTTACGTACTATCAAACATGAATCTATCTTAGTAGAGTTTGGAAGATACTTTTGGACATTCTGTATGTTTAAAAAGATATGTAATTTATTAAAAGAAATGTAGCACTAAAAGCAATACAGATAATTTGGGATGATCGAATTTTGAACCAAGATCAAGTAAAGATAAAGCAAAATAAAATTCAATCGCTAGATAAATGTTTTAAATTTTAAAATCACCTATGATCCTTATTTGAAAATTACTTCAAAATATTTTTTTTTCTCACAAAGCATTTTCTTGTATAAAACTGATCGAAATATAATTTACGAACTCCATTGAGAATAGTTCTCGTGCAGCTTTAAAAAAAGTGTGACGTTAATAAAACATCGAATAATCAAATGGATAAAAAAGAAGATTCAAATAGCATAACAAAGCCAATTCCTTCTTATGGGAAAACAACTCATTCCCTTTAGAATTCTCAAGCGTATAAATCTCATATATCTCAAATAAATTTAATTTTCTTACTTTAGAAATGTCTGGTATCACGCAGAACTCGTACCTACTTTATAGAAACAATGCATTTCCTTTATGGCTGTGACAAAATGATAATGTTTGGTTTTATTAAAAATTGTTTGGCTTACAATTTGTTCACTTAAAAAACCCCACTTTATGCAATTTGGATATCTATATAAAAATTAATGAATCTTTGTATATATGACCTCACTTCACTCCAAAACTGCTCAACCGATCACTATGAAAATTGGCATGAATATGTATTTTTTTGGAGAAGGTTTTTGTGCTATTCTCTTTGTTACAGCTCTCCACCAGGTGACGCTGTAGCATATCAACTTTTGCACCGTTCACCCGATCGCCAAGTTGCCAACGTGGTGCCGAAAATGTTGCCAACTTGGCTCTATCACCAACGTTTCTTTGTGTTTCCATTTGAATTGCGATTATAATGTATGGAAAAGCGTTGTTTGCGAGTATTAAAGTTTTAACTTAAAATAAATACAACATAATGTAATATTAACGAATAACACATTCAGATATAAATTATTTACACTATTTTAAGCATTCATTACAAGTTTGGACCAATATGTTACTTTTGCTAGGAAGGTGTTTTCAAAAATTAATCCCCAATAGAGTTACGGGGTGGTTAAATTTTGAAAAAAAAATCCTTTTTATCAGCTATTAGACCTAAGACTTAAAATTTGGCAAATATGATTTTTTTTGTTTCGCTAAGATATGCTAAGGCCTTTTTTTTTGTTTAATTTGCAATTCCCTTAAAATTAACTCATTATAAACTTATTTATTCTTCAATCTGTATTGTTTAGTTTTTCAATTTACTCGTGCGAAGGGCGAGTATACCAGCTAGTTGAAAAATATAGAACAGATTAATTACATATTGCACGCGCGTTGAAGTAGTATGTATAAATATATATTTAAAATACTTCACACACACACAAATATAAATTCCCTATTCGATGATAAAAGAAATACTTACATTGTGAGAATTTATTCAATAAAAATAATTATTTCTTTTCTTTGGATGCAAGGATAATTAAACTTAACATGTGTTATATATTTCTAATAACAAAAATCTTAGCAAAATTTCAAAAAAAAAATAAATAAAAATAATAATAATGCTTTTTATTCTTGATGGTGATATTAATGGCATAATAATACATAATTTTCTCAAGGATCCTTGGCATAAAGATAGAGAAATTATTCAAAAACTAGAAGCAAGGCTTGATGATTTAAAAATAAAGTAAGCTCTAAAAAGTTTCTTTTTATGAATATTTAAAAATATTCGTTGTTTTGCTTAGTAAAGTAACCACAAATAAAATTTCTTTTCGCGGATGAATATAGTGTTAAGAATTTTCTAATTTTTCTTAGGAATAGTTTATTTTTTGAATAAAGTAAATGAGAAATTTACTATACTTGCAGCAAAAAAAGATGAGAAAATTAAAATATTGTACATTTGAAAAGTAGTTAAAAATATTTTTTGGTGAACCGAAATATTTATAAACATTTTAATTTATTAAAATTAAAATTTGATAAACGTTAATAATATTTTATATTTACTCACATGCTATATATGAGCGGTGGGCAATAAGTCGATGGTGGTCGACCGGTGATCCACGAAGACATTTTGGGTGACCGCCTGAACATTAACAGTTATTAATTATGTGCCGCAATATTCCAAAATTGGCTGACAGTATGTAGAGTAAGTCTTCTACTAACTATAACTTTGATCTCTAACCTTAGTTGAAAATATTTGATTTTTTAATGTATTTTGAATTGTTTCGTAACAAATACATCATTTGATATTATATTTAGGGTTATTATTATTGTGTTTGAATCTTGCTTTTTGCTTTAAACTAGATCTTAAAAGTGTAAGTTAATTTTTTGTAGTTATGTTAGTAAATACATACTCCGCGTATTTTTTCTTATTTAGCTATAATAAATACTGTAGACCTTTTTCTTAGAGTTTCCCCCTTAAGATATCCGACTACCCTAAAATTGCGAATTTTGCCAAAATTAACAAATTTTGTGTATGATTTTATTTTATACACCATATTATTAGCTTTATAAAAATACCAAGTTTATTATTTTCCGTTCACTAGATCAAAAACTGCAAGTGTTTTATTAAAAACAGATGTCATTACTTTAAGCAAAATGTCATACTTTAAAACGCGGTTTACTCGAAATGTGTTGTTTTGAAAAAATTCAAACGGGGCCAGCGATTGTTAAAAAAGTTTTGAATATAATGAATTGTGAAATTTTTTCTGTAAGATCTGTACAATTATAGAATTGTTTTAACCTTCAAATTTATCAATCACTGTTTTGTTACAAAATTTACAGTCCCTTATGTGAATATAATCACTGTTTTTTAAGCAAATTTCATGTAATAACTGAAATAAAGGGCTCTAGTGTTTGTAAAAATTAAAATATCTCTTATCCTGAAGGTCAATTCGAAAATGAATAACGTAGCAACACATTAGAATGAAAATTTTGAAAATTTGTTTATAAACCTTTGGTACAGAATGGGCCGCGTTTATCCTATTTTTGTCAATTTTTACCTATTTTTCCCATTTTAGTAATAGTAATTTCTTTTTCTCTTCTTAATATGAGCATGTTTTTCTTAATACTTACTAAAAAAATCTAAAAATAAGAAAAGAATCCCCATATCTTCGTTTTTTTAAAAAAAAGTTGTCGCCACCAGTCGGATACCTTAAGCCACTAGCTGGACCGCAACACCTTGAAAAATTAGAAGTAGTCCGTACTATGGAAAAGTTTGCTCATCCATGCTGTATCTGAATAACTATCAATTACAGTTGGCATTATTTAAATACAATATTGTTATATCAATAATTTTCCCACCTGTAATTAGAATTTTATTTACAAAATTATGCATAGTTTAAAATTCAAAAATAGGGAAATAACATTGTTTATTTAATTCATATTTTCCTTAAAATTAAGAGGACTATATTATTTATTTTAACTGTATTTTTTCCTTGGAATCTACAAAATCTGTGAATGTAATTAATTTGTCCAATGATCAAAGTTGTATTGTTGCAGTTTCTTTAAATCTGGATAAATATCCTAATACTAAAAACCAATTTTAATAATAAAGGAGAAATAAATAAGCATATAAGTTAATAATTTTTTCTTCAGAGAATTAAATTGAACTTTAAAAAAATGAAAGATATTACTAAATAGCACTACGCTGAGTAAGCAGTATATCGACCGGCATGATTAAAAACTATAAAATAAATACACAACAATAGCCTCATTTTTCATATTTTTTAAAAGTTTAAAACAATAACTAATAGCAGTTTATGAAAGAAACTTAATTATAAAACTGAATTCCTCAAAACATATCCGTTGTTTAAACTGAAAGTCTACAAGAATGATTTAAATCAAGAAGGGGGAGAGAAAAGAAAGACAGGAGACACACATAGAAGAAAAAGTGATGAGAGAGAACAGAGATAGAAATAAAAGAGAGTGATAGATAAAAGGAAAGAGAAGAGAAAGTGTGAAATAGAGAGAAATAAGAAATAGAGTTAATGAAAATAGAGAGTAATAAGTAGAGAGGAAAAAGAAGCGTGATTGAAATAGAAAAACAGATTTATTGATAGAGATGATAAAAAATTAGACAGATAAATAAGAAAGTGATCGAGAGAAAGGGAGAGATGAAAGAGTAATAGGGAGAAGAGTGATAGGGAGAGAGAGTGGTAGAGAGAGAGAGGAGAAGAAAAAGTAATAAAGAAAGAGAGAGAAAAGAGTGAGAGAAAGAGAGAGAAAAGAAAGAGAGAAGAAAGAGTGATAAAAAAGAAAGAAGAAAGAGTGATAAAAAAGAAAGAAGAAAGAGTGACAGAGAGAAAAAAGGAATAGAGGGAGAATTATTTCTCTTTGAACGAAAAAAAAGTAATTTCTTGCATTTTCTTCTACGATGACTGGGAAGAATGTGAAAGTATTGAGAAAATGTTTTGATTGTGCATTATCCTTTATAATAGCGTGTAACTAATTAAATATGTTTCATATTTAAAATAAACACATAAGTCATTCTTATAATATAGTTCTTTTCTTTTTTTGGCATTTTTATAATGGATTTTCTTAAAAATAGTTCTTTTTTTCTTCTTCAATTGAATTTTTTATTATAGCTACGATTAAAAACAATCGTTATTGTAATAAATATGGTACTTAAAATTTATTTTAATTTGCATTATTTTTCTTACTTCTTGCGATATCATTGTTTCATCTTTCATTTGAATGCTTTGATTTGCATAAAGATAAATACTAGTTGTAAAACCTATTTAATCCATGCACAAGTGTTGATAATTTTAACGCAATTTTTGTTTGTAATGAAGTTTTGGATTCAAAGCATTATATATAGTTCCAATTAAACTTATTAAACTTTGATTTTTAATTTATTTGCTACATTATATTTTCCTATATTGAGAAATGAATTTTGAGACCTTTTCACTAATCAAATAACAAATTGTGTTTTAATTAAGATTTGAAGCAATGTGTGGTTTTGGTTTTATGGAATACTGAGTAAAAATGCTTAATTTACCATCTTGGAGCAATGGTATGGAGTGATCTGTTTAATTGATTTTTATTTGCCTTACACTCTGAAGAAACCCGAAGGTTATTGGTGAGGGATCTCGTAAATTTAAACCATGGTCAAGTTATGAGTAAGACACATGAGCATGTCCCCTCTCCGAACTTCCACACTACGTTACATCACTTTAATATATCTGCATTGTGTGTGAACAACTTTGAATAAGAATTCGTAAAATGAAGTCGTGTTATATTAATTAATATGAGAAAATTCTTTGTTACAAAAAAAAAAAATATTCACCCGTAGAACGCCTTGTACGTTTTAAAAGTTTTTATTAGTACGGAGTTTCTTCTATTAATTTGAACTATTTAGCATGATAGTTTTAAAAAACCTTAGCCATCTGCTTCTTTAAAATTCAAAAAGTTAATCTTAAGAAAATGCATATCAGTATATTTCAAAAGCAGTGGTGAGATCTGATTCTGGATCATAGCTTAAATTATATCATGCAATCAAAAAAATGACATGGTAAAATATTTAAAACTTCTTTTTATTTATACTAAGTTCCCATCCTATATTTTGTAGGAAAATACATTTACAAAAAGAGAGAACCTCTAATACGTTTTCTCACCCTTAGAGTTTAGGCAGTTGATGGAAATTTTTGACAGTTTATTAACTAGAATTTTCCTCCGCATTCGAAAGATAATTTGCCATAACGCTGTCATAATCAGTTAACCCTAATATTCCGAAATTTCGTAGGTAGAGCTCATTCTACCCACCGGAAGTGTTTAAGCTTCCGGTTTGACACTCCAGGAAATCATATTCAGTGAAATTGCCGAAGGAAAATTCAGCCCTTTGCCACGGAAATTATCTCGCCGAAATTTAGGAGATGTTTATAATCCACGTTTTTGTAACTCATTTAAATATGTTATTTGAAAACATTAACATTTTCTGAATTTACAAAACCGCACCAATAACTTTATTAATACTTTAAGCTCAAAAAATAAATAGTACAATTTAAATACATTCAAATTTCTATTTTAAAATATGTTATATTTTTCATTTATGCATATCAAGATTGACAAAATATGTATTTTCAATGGATATTTCGCATGTGTAATGCATCATATGCATGTAATGCATTTTTGGAAAAGTATTATGTGAGGAATTTTGTTTCATTGATCCACACACGAATCCTTTTTAGGGAAAGTCTGGTGCTCATTTTTCATTCATGCGAACACAAATTATTATAGTATGGGACAATTCATGTACATGAAAGTTATTTTAAAAATACAAACCAAGATCTCTTTTTATTTAAGATTCAGTTTACAAGTTATAGTTAAACTGCATTTAAAATTTTTTCGATTAGCGAAAAGTCTGTGTATTTCTTTCCATCAAAAAGTGCATAGATATACTTAGAGTTATCCCCATAACATATGAGTTAAAATTCTTTGAATGTGAAAATGTTCGACTATAATATTTATGACTGTTATAAAATGTCTTCGATGTCATTCCAAGAGAAATACCATAATGTTCTGAGCGTTTGTAAAACTTACATTTATATAAATTTTGATATATGATGTGATATATATATGATAAATTTTTTTATATCTTTACCAAAGAGTTAAAGTTTGTTTTTATATGAAAGAAATTTTTTAATGATCAAGACAGGGATATAAGATTTGGAGTGCGTGAGCTCTAGTAAATGTGATTTATGGGATGGAACATTTAACAGAATTCCAACAAAGTTCGTTGAATTGACAAAGATACATAACGCAAAGTATTGTCCTGATGTAATAGGATGCCCTTCCGATTCATTATTTCTGTAGGTTTTTCCTCAGAATTGCTGTTTTTAATTCATCTAATTATGAGCAATACTTTTCAGAATTTATCGTCTACCTGTGTGGTCAAAGCTCATAACGTAAAATTGTTTTCCAATCCTACCAAATGGACTGGCTAAAGGTGAATCATATCAGTCAACATTTTTACGAAGGATCCATTTTTCATCCCCTGTCACTATTTGCTTAAAAAATGGTGTCCGCTGAGATGATAGACGAGTCACAAATGGGAATCCGATCCATCAGTTTTTTCTCCGTGAAATCCTAGGGGACCCATGATGAATTATGTACCAAAGCTTCCTAAAATACTCGTAGATAGTGGATTTTGATGATCTAAACAATATTCATGGTCTGGGTTATAATCCGATATTCATCTGTTTCTAACGTTTCTTGGACCAGTTACCAATGAGCTTCCATACTATTCACTGGTGAATTCAGGTTCACACTGGAAAGCTGTTCAGGCTGCCTATCAAACTGGAAGGAATAACACACAAGGTATAATTAATCCAACATATTTACAAACAGCAAGTTTTACAGTCATAACATCAAGGATTGTGCTTGCTGACCAACATTATGTCCATGAAGAAGTTCTGACTGAAGTGAGGTATCACATGATAAGACCCTTGACTGATATTTCCGTCCACATTGTGGTGTGTATCGAATCGAATGATCAACTCAATCTCTAGATTTTAATTGGATACAGCATATATCGGAATAAGTTGATAGACCCGTTACGGCTTTAAGTCTTTTTCCAAGGTCGTTGCATGAGATGGAAAAAAGTTACTCCATGTCTACTCCTCCCAGTCCGACAACTTAATTAACATCGTGAAAAGTGAATGCCCCTCAAAGTATTACAGTTAGGAGTGGACATATTCCTAATTAATACCCATTTTTGTAATGATTTCACTTAAATTCGTAATGTATTTCTTATTAGCCAAGAAACTTTTATTTTTGTTTTAAATCATATTTTTGTAAAACAAGCAAATTTATGTGTTTCATTCAATGAAAAACTATTTAACGCATATTTCTTCTAAATTTTTTTGTTTTTATATTTATTCATTTTCTCATTAGACACACACAAAAAAACAGACTGTACCTTAATTTTTGGAAACTAATCTATTTGTCTTTCTTGTACTCAATTCTAGTTTCATAGATTAGATCAGATTCGCTAAAAGCTTCCAGTTTAGCTAGTTAAGCATTGATAATCATGAACATATAATAAAATGGTAGTTTGTTATATTAAAGGCAATGGAAAGTAATAATTGATTATTTTGACAATAACTAATGCTGAATGCTCATGCAGATCCTCCAATCTGTAACCATAAATAAGCATTTTATATTTACTGATATAATGATATACTTTGAGTTCTTCACGTTCTTAGAACGGAAAAAATTATTTATTATTTTTAAAAAAATCTATGTTGAAGTAGGAAGAGTGAATTGTAAGCACAAATGTCATCATCCCCACATGATCAAGGCCCAAAATTATAAGGTCTATCAACAACAGACTTTGAGTTGTTTCGAAGTGAGTCGTTTATAAGACTGAATCAACTGATAATATATTTATTCTTTTGATTTGATCGTTTTTAATTGATCTTTTAAACTGTGTCACAACAGTTCTGTGACAATAGTTCTTTGTCCAGTAGATATTTTTTACAAATACCAATATAATTATTTTTTCCTATTCTGAAAGCTTTTAATTTATGCTCATGAACAAAGTTCTTCCTTATTATTATTTCCTTATTCATTCATTAAAATCTGAAAAAGAAATTTCGTTAATTAAGTTGCTGACCCCATAACGATTAGAATGTTATCTTTTGATGTATAAGTATGTAAGGTTGTTAAGACACACACACACACACATATATATCTATCTTTGTTACTTTAATTTCAATTTCTTGTCCATAACTATATTTCTAACTGTACACAAAACCTATCACCTCTATGCTCTGAAATTCACAAAAAACTTCACTATGATGTTCTAAAACTGCACATAAATATACGAGTAATGCTGTCGTTAAATTTTTATAAGCTATTAAAATACGAGGAAGTCCGCCAAATATTCTGTTTCGGTTAAGCCCAACTACTTTTAGCTCAGGCATTAAATGAAAAATTAGAAAAAAAAAATCGGTGAAAACAATACTGTGCGTTTCTTCCTCCCTCTTGTTTTGACGTCACGTGTCAATATTGGAACAGTTATCGCTTTCGGGGACGGGGAAAATAATTTTTTGACAATCTCTTGTTCACTGATAGCAAAAAATAAATATACAAAGAAAAAAAGTGTTTTAAACAGCATCTAGAACATGTAGAGTCTGTCGATATCTTTTGGGGTTAAAAGTTCGAGAAAAAAAGGCATAAGAAAATACTTTTTTTTATTTCAGAAACATTCTTAATATTTTAACGCCTTTTTTCCCTTTAGAATAGTTAATTAATTTTTGAATAATTTATTTTTATTGCTTTGAATAATTCTAATTAATTTCTTTCTTATGAATAATTTATTAGTTATGAATTTGTTGATGTATTTTTATTATTACTTTTTTATCTGTTTAACTCTCTAGCCAGAACAGATCCAAAGAGACCACTCATGGAAATATGGGAAAGGGACACCTTCTGTTGTATGAAAACCTTGTCTACCTTGTAATTTTGAACACAAACATCTGAGATAAGGACTATATATGAACCTGCACTCTATTTTACTATACCCTTTATGCTACATATGAGTATGACGTTAATAAACATCCCATGCTCCATTTGCATTAATACGCTTCCTTTTCTCTATTGCTATCTATAGCAGCATAAGCATTGTTAGATTTCAGAGTAGCCTCCTCCCCTTCCCCATTCGACAAGAATTAGTTCTACAATATCAATAATTCTAATACTATATCAGGAATTTTAAAGTGAATTCGAAAATTTAATAAATTTCTATTCTATGCACAGATACAAACGATGAGAATAAATAATGCAGATAGCTGACACTACTTTAATTGTCGATTTTACTTTATTTCGGTATCTGTGTATTAGTTTTCAAGAATAAATCTCTAACTTTATGAGGATTTTTACCAGGAACTCTGTGATTTCTCTCAAGATATTTCATTACCAACTTTTTCAAGAAAGGCATTACTTCCATAATTATTAGCTTCTTTCGTTTCAATGTAAATTCCTTGCATAAAATACAGTTTTAAAATTTCCTAGAAAATGCATGTTCACAAATTCGTATTTTGGTTCGACTGTGTGAAATAATAGAAACTGCCACATGCAAAATCTAATTAGACCTTAGAATACTCACATGATGCGGCACAGTCATTTAAAAGAGATGTTTCAGCAAACATGTACAAGGTAAGTAGTCAAAATAAGTATATAAGCTACTTTGCGAGTAGTTTGTGGCCTTCCAGAAATTGGTCACTCTCTACCAATGAGTGTGGTCATTTTTGAATAGGTTAAACCTTAATTTAAGTGATCCCCATAGCATCGTCTCCAAACACTTGCTGAAACTAACGAATTGCTGGTTTTGAAAAAATTTGATGCAATACCTCAGTGGAAGTCGTTCACTCTTCTTTCGAGAAATGAAAACTAAATGAACGCGTATAACAACACCTCATTCTACCGCTTGTTCGAAATGTTTGATACGCTGGAACGAAGAGAAAAAATTCAAGCTGGTGCATTAAGCTGTCGCCTTCCTTTATGCACAGTCGTGCCGTTTTAGAATCTCTAATGCGTGGGAAAAAATTTAAGGTCGGAAAGCTATTGTACAGACTTTATATCTCTTGTTACCTGATATATGCTTTAAACTAAGAGATTTATAAGCATTAATTCATTGAGTTTAATGCTATATCATTTTAAGAAAGAAAAATATAATACGAAGCTTAAGAGTCTTCAAAAAACCTAAAAAATCTAATATATGAAACATAATTCAAAAAGAGAGTATTTTCTTTTCAATATATTTTCTAGAAATTTTTATAATAGATACTCTATTCTCTTTTAATCAGTTTAAAAAATCGAAATTATGATATAATATAAAAGTAATAAACTGAAAATATTAACAATAATTATAAAGGCCTCATAATTATATTCTTTCCTTAGATGTCAAAACATATTTAGAATCCTGGAGAACTGTTACTTACAAGAAGGTTAATGATTTACTTTAGAAATGCTTTTGATTGAAGTACATTGTGCAATCAAATGACTTGTTTTTGTACCGAGACTTCTTGAATACGACAAATTTGTTCATCTTGCAATTAGTTTTCATTGGATGTTAAAAAGAAAGAAAAAACATTTGAAAAGTAATCGTTTTGGAGAAATGGCTGTTTACGAACTAAACTAATCAATAGATTAGCTTATTTAAAGAAAACGGAGGAATCGTAGAGGCACGTGTATTGATACTTATACCATTTAGTGTACAGAAAACAGCAAAATCGAAGCTAATTTTATTTAATAAATGCTGTATTGAACATAAATGATGAGTCCTGATTATGTATACTGGATCAGCCAAATGTTTATTTAAAATTTAAATTCCATAAAAAAGTAAGAAATGATCACAAAGAAGTGCAGTTTACAAGAAATGGCTCACACAAGAATGTCAGGTTCTTTTAACAGCAAAAATATCCTTTGTCGTGCCCGCAATATATAAAAGAGGTTTGTTATCCGTACTTTTTTTTTTTTTTTTTTTTTTTTTTTTTTTTTTTTTTTTTTTTTTTTTTTTTTTTTTTTTTTTTTTTTTATAAAAGTTTGTTATCCGTACTAAACTTCGTGTGGACTGGTAATAAAAAAAAAAAAAAAAAAAAAAAAAAAAAAAAAAAAAAAAAAAAAAAAAAAAAAAAAAAAAAAAAAAAAAAAAAAAAAAAAAAAAAAAAAAAAAAAAAAAAAAAAAAAAAAAAAAAAAAAAAAAAAAAAAAATCACCATAGTATGTGAATCCAGTGAACTGATTCATATTTTATGCCTTTATTGGGGACAGAACGATTGGTCGAGGTTGTTCGATCGCACGGAAATCATATTCAGCCGATGTCACTCCGGCCGACTTCTGGCTCTGGGCTTTTTGAAATCATTTGTGAACCAATTATTCCCATCAACATTGGTCAAACAGGTTGTTGTGAGGTTTTTGAAATTAATTGCTATTTGTTGCCTTCAGCTGTAATGGCCATTGTGAGCCACCTCAATTTTGTCGGACAATGTTCTGGAGATCCATGTTGAACAATTGTTATTGCTCTTTTCATAAGTTTCATGAAAATAAAATTTGTTAAAAAAAATTGGGCTTTCGCAATGATTTCATTGACATGTGTTTAAAGGAAATTTTATAGCAGAGCATAAAAACACATTGTAACATAAGAACACAGCAATAAGTGTAAATGACTTTGTAACTAGGTGTCTGTTATGTTAAATCGTTAATAGTGAAATTCCAAAAATAGCTTATGTCGATTTTCTTTTATATAAAAGCTGAATTCAAACCAAACTTCAATTTCAAAAGCGTGGCTGCGGTAAACTAGTGGTTAAGGTCTAGGACTCGTGGTTGGAGCGTTATGAGTTCGACTCTAGTGCCGCTGATGACCCACCGTGTAGAGGGGGCTAATGTAATTTAAATCGGTCGAAGTGAAAACGTCAACCCTTTGGTGTGGTGTGGAAGTTAGAAGAAGGAGGGGGCCTGCTCTGGTGTAATCTCTTCCCTTACCATTGGTTGAAAATTATGAGATCTGTCACACCAAAAGCCCTCACGCAGCCTTGAACTTCGAAGGGTTAATATAACTATCACTCATACTTTTTAAAGCTGAATTTTAACTAACCTGTACTTTCAAAAGTGTCATGCGTTTTATTTTCTTTGTCTCTAAACTATTATTTGCATGTTCCTTTCATCATGAATTCATTTACATTCCAATCTCTTTTTATATAAAAAAGTTACATATTTAAAAGATTTTAATTTTTAACAATTAAACTTCAATGCGTGCATGTTTTTTTGTTTTGTTTAATACAAGCGAGTTCTTAAATTTCGTTAAAATATCACACACAACCAAGCTTTCTAAATATTTCCAGCTTCAGAAATTTTTGAAATTTTACTAAAATGCTTCCTACATGTAAACTTATATTTTTATAGCTATTGCAAACGCCAATATTATTTTAAAAAATTTCGATTTTTGTGGTAAAGGGGCACGTTTTAGCACTTATCGAATGTCTTATTGTGAGACCAATGTCTGCTATGTTATTGTAAGAGCAATCGATATTTGGAGCAAACATTATGTATTCCTTTTTACAACTTTTATTACACGAAAGTTTGCTTCATCACGCCATACTGTTATTTAGAGTCTCCAAGTATTTCTTATCTAAATGAAACCATTTGTCCATTATGTTGCGTAATCTTTTCCTAGATGCAGGACACAAATACCAAGGGATCCTTTTGCAATTACATCACGCACGTGAGTCTGTCACGTGACTATTGTTTCCGGTCCAAATAATAGGCTAATGCACCAAGGGATAGGAAATCTCTAAAACCCTCTTTCCGTTCATTTGTCAGCCATCATTCCCAAATCTGTCAATCTCTTTCCTTACGAAGTACTTCTTTTAGCCGCGGGAGAATTAGTCGAACGATATTGCAACTATTTGGAATGAATTATTCAGATCAATGTTCCTCTCATTGGTGGTGATATTTGGCACCAACAGTGAAAGAAATAATTAGAATATGTATTATATTTTTATGTAATATATTGTATAATCCAGAGTATTCTGAACACATGCATTAAAAAAAGTTCATTTGAATTCTACTTAAAATACATTTTAGTATATTAAAATGAAAAATTAAGTTTTAATTATAAATGAATTATAAAAGTAATACATACTGAATGATAGTAATAGAAATAAGATAAAATAATCTAAAATACATTTTGAAAACTATTTTTATTTATATATTCCCAGATTAAATAATCAAGAGGAAATTCTTAAAGTAAAAAAAGAATTGCTTGTAATTTTCGATTCAAAATATTAAAATTATTATTTTACTTTACTATTAAACTGCATTACAGCTGATTTGCTTGCATTTAAATAAAAATAAATAATTTGTACACAAAACTAGGCCCCAGATAATTTTTAAAGTACTAAATCGGTACAGGCGTGTTATTCATTTTTGGCGTAATTTTGGAATCTCGTCAAATATATCTTTGGCGGCCATCCTAATATTATAGTATTGTAATGTGCCACCCCCACTTGGCAAAATTTTACAGTTATTTGGCCTAAAAATCCGAAGCGCAGTGTACCGATATCAAATTAGTTCTGTTTTTACTACAATTTACAACTAAGGAAATTTAAATTAAGTTAATTCTTTCTGAAGCTACGTTTCTTTATAAAAAGTAAAGCTTTTTTTTAAAAAAAAAAACAAGAAAAAGAGTGCATAGTTAACCCTTTTATTAGTTATTTTAAAGAAAAGATGAATTTTTGTTGGGAAAAGAGTCAAATTAATTTTTCAATAATGGTAATGATATAATCATTTTATTATTAAATAACCAAACAATAAACACATAAATAGTAACCCAAATAAATAAATAACCAACCAATCATTTTATAATATTTTAGACACACCTACTTATCATAAAGTCGACCCATTTCATGAAATCAAATGACGTCGCCAAATGCCGTGATTGTAGCTAATGGTGGAAAATCTATGCATACATGTTGGAACTCAATAATAAAAACTACAGCATTTTTTTTTAATTGGCACACTTTTCATTTGGTGAAATTGGTCGGTGGTTTAATACATAAGTATCCATTTTAGGAACCAGGATATGTTTTATGTAAGAGAAAAATAAATAGCTTAAAAAATAATAATTGAAGATGAGACACTTATGAAATAAATGAATAGCACCGAAATATTACAAAAATAATTAAATTTTATGCATACAATATAAAAATATATACTTGTATCTATTGATTAGAGACTAAAATGAAATAAATGCTATTTCAAAAGAGCTATTTTATTATACGCAATATATTCTATTACATTATTATTGGGTATACGGTAATTTTCTGTCGTTTTTAAACACGTGTATTTTTATGCGTTGTCGATCCTTAGCAAAAATTCGGTTTTGACAGATATATATATAATTAAATTAGTGTGTATTACATTAGTATACTATTGGTGATTTATATATATTTTTTCGCTTTTTAGTCAATTTTAAAACTACTAAAACTGTCAAAAAAAAGTGAAGGAAAAAGTGCACTTAATTGTTTGAGTTCCAAAAAGGGCATAACACAATGGAGGTGAACATAAACTTGTGTGACATGTTTAGAAAGGAAGAAGTAAGAGCTTGAACATGCCAAAGATGGCTTGTGAAATTTTGCTTGTGTGACTTTCCTTTAAAACATGAACCCAGATCAGGAAGGTCATCAGATATCAGTGATGTAGTGCTACGCAGTATGATCAGGACAAATCCACGTTAACTTCCACAAAAGTGGGCGTAAAGTTTGGAATTCAGCATACTATTGCTTTGGATTGCTACAAAAAAAAAAAAGAGGCTTGATTTCGTGTCCAAACTCTTTTTGGACGCCACACGAATTAAGCGAACAAAAATTCGTGGACAGAATTCGATATTCTCTTCAAATCTCTCGTCACAACAGGGGGCTGGTTTTTGGCCACTTTGTGACAGGAGATGAAAAGTGGATAATGTATAAGCACATGGTTATAGTGAAAAAGCAAATTGATACAAAGGAGAAAACCACCATTCACATCCGAAGTTGGTGTACATCACAAGAATGTTACGTCGTACTGTTGGTGAGAACTCAAGGGTATAGAGCACTATGAGTTGCTGAAAGAAAATGAAACGGTCGTCACAGTTCAAACTTGATGCTTAGAATGAAGAGATAGTACATAAGCGGCCATTTTTAGCCAACAGAGAGAGTGAGTGATTTTTCATCACGTTAAAGCTGGACCACACGTAGCAAGAAACGCCGCACAAAAAATTGCTGACTTGGTTTGGGAATCTTTACTCTAGCTAGCATATACTCCTGATATTGCACCATCTTACTATAATATGTTCAGGTCACTTCAAATCTTTCTGGATAGATATTAATATATAAATTATGAGGATGTCCAAATCACAGTGGAAGAATATTTTCCTTCAAAGCAGAGAATTTCTTTTCCAGAGGGTTATATAAGCTTCCAGAACGCTAGAGGAACAGTTGTAAATAATACAATGGATATTATACTTTATAAATATAGTTTTAAATAAAGAGTGAAAAAAATTATTTTCCTTTAGAAAAAAACGACCGAACTTTCCATTATACAGAATAGTATGTGGGTTTATTACCATACTGAAAATAATTATTCAGATAATTTTATTATTTTCTATTGTAAAATAGTTGAAAATTAATACACTTTTAAAACTCCAATATATAAATCAACTAATAATTTAAACAGACTTTTCATTGTTTTAATCTATAGTTTTTATGATTTGTTTGCTTTACCATCAGACGTCAGATTATAAGAGCTACTAATAATAAATGTATGAATTTTATTGCTTCAAGAAGCAATAAAATGATACTATTTCAAATTATTACTGAATTATTTTTTTTTAATAAAGAACGTCATGAAATGAAAAATTATAAAGCTTTTTTTCTCTTTAAACATAAAAATTAATATAGAAAATAGTATAATGCTCAGATAAAAAATAAATTATTATAATAAATAATTAAAATAGCTTATTCTATTATAATTAATAAAATATTTATACAAAATGTGTAATACCTATAGTTAAACCATGGGATTAAGCAATTACAATAGAAGAAATCTTTTGCATTTATAGAATATAATATCTGAAATTTATAGTTCAAATCTGTTCTAATTCAGTTAATGAAGTAAATTAAATTGCTAAGTAAATCTGATAATTAGTTAAAAAAGATTTCACACATACACACACACAAAAAACGCCAGGCATTTTTTTTTCGAAGTACCTCAGCAAGAATTTGATTTTTAAATAATTCCCTAGTATTATGAATCCTTTTTATTTGCCTTAAATTTTTGAAGGCGCAAAAGAAAAGCAGAGAATCAATGACATTTTTACACATGTTACTTTACGCATTCTTCATTTTTTTTATATGACTAGCTCACAAAAATGTTTTATGGAGCTTTTTTGTACCCTTTGGTTCAAAAATATTCACCCAAAGCACGTACAAATAGTATTTGAGGAATGCTTCATTAAATGTAAAGCAATGTTAGAAAGGAGAAGAAATAAATTGACTTTCGTAGGAAATATTTGGTTTATTTACTTTAAAGAATTGAACAAAACGTTGCTTAGCATCAGCAAAGGAGAACCAGTTTTTTAACAAGAAAAATCGTAGCTTATATTATTATTGCTGCGCCTATAGATCACATTCATAAATTTAGGAATAAACTGCATGCATAAGTGAAGGGTTAATTAAAACTCTTATGTATCTTTAAAAATAAATTAAACTTTTAGACAATAAACTGCTTAAATGTATTATAACTCTGCATTACATATTTACAAAATAATTCTACTGGTATATTAATTTCAGCTTCTGTTTTTATAAACTAGTTTTATTGGAATTATTTTTAAAACGCCATTTGAATAATGAAATTTTTGTTTGTAAAATATCGAATTTTTTTTTTTAGTATTGCTAAAATAGGAGATAATTATTAAGAAAATGCTTAGTTATTAAACAATTAATAAATTTACTTATCAAAAAATAATCAAACATTGATTATTATTTTTTTTCTGTTGAAATTCAAATCTATATACAGGGTGTTTCATAAATGATGGGAGTAACTTTAAGGGGTGATAGTACACATCAAGACGAGCAATAGTAAATAGGAAACCAAGTGTCCCAAACGTCTTCCGAAGGAGAAAGGCGCCATCAAAGTTTAGGGTCCTAAATTTCAAATGATGATAAAAAACGGAAAAATGGATCGATTCATTTGCGGTTTTCACTAAAATCATTCTTTAAATTAGTATTTTCTTTAAAAAAAGTTTGAAAGACAAAGTTAAAAAAATGCAGTTAGAGGGCGCTCTAGACTTTGGAGTACCAAACAACTACTTTTTACCAGTATTTTTTTAATTTTGTTAAATGTTTACAAAAGCTTAGATTTTAACTTGAATTTTGAGCGCAAAATTGAAACCATCGGGAGCGGTTAAGTGGCGCAAATGTAACCGCGTTCAGGGGGGGGGATTGAAATGCTCGTATGTAATGATCAAAATAAAAAACGATAAAGCAAACTTTAAGAGGCGATAGTACAACAGAAAAACAATCAACTTTGATTAGACAATGCATGATTTGAATTCAATCGCAAACGTGTTAGAGCATCTTCAAATTTTATCCATGCAAGCATTATAGCTGCAAGTTTCTGGAAGAAGAACATTATATATATATATATAAATTGTGATATGGGGAAGAAGAAGAACGCATATGCAAATTGGTATTAAGATAAAAGCCACTGACCCGAGTGTGCAAGTGTAAATCACGGTACAAACGTAACGAAAGATGTTGCCCTTCACTAATCAAGAAAAGGCTGATATGCACTTCATCTACGGAACTGCAAATGGGAATAGTGTAGAGGCGCGATGATTTTTTTTTTGTACGGAAAAAAGTTTCCCATCCCTTGGCCTGCGTGATCGCCCGATCTTTCATGCCTGGATTTCTTTTTGTGGGGACACCTGAAGAGTCTTATGTATGAGACTCCTATCGAATCTGCAGAAGAACTCGTCGCCAGACTTTCGGCAGCTACAGGAGAGGTGCGCGATACTCCTGGCGTGTTTCAGAGGGTTCGTGAATCCCTTCTTCGCCGTTGTACCGCATGCATCGCCTCTAATGGTCAGTGTTTCGAACAGCTATTGTAATCATTTCTAATTAAACTTTTTTTTATAACGTAAATGTTCTTTGTTTCCTTTTTTGTCTCTTAAAACGAAATCTGTTTCAGCGCCCTCTATCACCTTCGGGTTAAAATTACGAGTATGATTTCTTTGATGAATGTTGCTCGTTTTGGTTTTGTACTATCGCCTCTTAAAGTTTGCTTTATCATTTTTTATTTTGATCATTACATACGAGCATTTCAATTTTCCTCCCCTGAACGCGGTTACATTTGCGCTACTTAACCGCTCCCGATGGTTTCAATTTTGCGCTCAAAATTCAAGTTAAAATCTAAGCTTTTGTAAACATTTAACAAAATTAAAAAAATACTGGTAAAAAGTAGTTGTTTGGTACTCCAAAGTCTAGAGCACCCTCTAACTGCATTTTTTTAACTTTGTCTTTCAAACTTTTTTGAAGAAAATACTAATTTAAAGAATGATTTTAGTGAAAACCGCAAATGAATCGATCCATTTTTCCGTTTTTTATCATCATTTGAAATTTAGGACCCTAAACTTTGATGGCGCCTTTCTCCTTCGGAAGACGTTTGGGACACTTGGTTTCCTATTTACTATTACTCGTCTTGATGTGTACTATCACCCCTTAAAGTTACTCCCATCATTTATGAAACACCCTGTATATAAAGGAGAAAAGCGACTCACTCACTGACTGACTGACTGACTAATCACGAAATCTCTGGAACTATTCAACCTACAGACTTGAAATTTGGTAGACATGTTCCTTTGATAGAGTAGACATCAGCAAGAAAGGATTTTCCGAAATTCGAAACGCAAGGGCGTTACGGGGGGTTATAGGCTTTAATAATAATTGTTTCCATGTTTAAACTACTTGATGTACAATCTTGAAATTGGATAAGCGGATTCCTTTCAGAGAGTAGAGTTCCGCTACAAAATGAGTTTATGAAAATCGACCCCCAAGTGGCGTTGCAGGGGCTTAGGGGGCGTTATAGATAATTATTTCCATTTTTAAACTATTTGACGCACTGTCTTTAAATTTGATATATAGATTCCTTTCGTAGAATAATGATCAGTTACAAAACGGGTTTTGTGAAAACAGACTTCTAAGTGGCGTTGCGGGGGATTAAGGGGCGTAATAGATAAATGTATCCGTTTTTAAACTACTTCACCTACCTGCTTGAAAATTGGTAGGTAAGTTTCTTTCCTGGAGTAAATATCCGCTACAAAATGGGTTTTGGGAAAATTGACCCCCAAGGGGTGTTGCGGGGGCGGGGGGTTTAAGGGCGTTATAAATTCCTATTTTTAAGTTATTAGACGTACAGTCTTGAAACTTAGTAAGCAGATTCCTCTCATAGGGTAGAGATACGCTAAAAATGGGTTTCGTGAAAATTGCCCCAAGTGGCGTTGAGGGACTTAAGGGGCGTTATAGATAATTATTTCCATTTTTAAACTATTAGACGCACAGTCTTTATATTTGATAAAGAGATTTCTTTCATAGAGTAGAGATCAGCTATAAGAAGGTTTTGTGAAAACAGATCTCTAAGTGGCGTTGCAGGGCAATAAGTGGCGTAAGATATAATATTTTCGTTTTTAAACTATTTGACCTACCTGCTTGAAAATTGGTAGGAATGTTTCTTTCATGGAGTAAATATCCGGTACAAAACGGGTTTGGAGAAAATTGACCCCCAAGAGGGTGTTGCGGGGGGTTAAGGGCAGATATAAATAATTATTTCTTTTTTTAAACTATTAGACTCACAGTCTTGAAATTTGGTTGGCAGATTCCTCTCATAGGATAGAAATACACTGCAAAATGTGTTTGTGAAAATCGACCCCTAGGTGGTGTTGCGGGGTTCAAGGGGCGTTATTGATAATTTTTTTGCATTTTTAATTAATTGGACGCACAGTCTTCAAATTTTGCTAAGCAGATTCCTTTCATAAAGTGCAATTCCCCTACAAAATGGGTTTTGTGAAACAGACCCAGAAGTGGCGTTGCGGGGGCTCAAGTGGCGTTATGGACAATTATCCCATTTTTAAACTGTTAGACGTACAGTCTTGAAATTTGATAAGCAGATTCCTTTCGTAAAGTAGAGAACCGTTACAAAATGGGTTTCGCGAATATCAACTATTAAGTTTAATTTCGGGAAATTAAGAGGCGTAATCGATAAATATTTCCATTTTTAAACTACTTGATCATCCTGCTTGAAAATTGGCAGGCATGTTCCTTTCATGAATAGAGTTCCTCTAACAAAGAGTAAAATGTGAAAATTGACCCCAAA
>BMAO01024489.1:0-23223 GCA_019973975.1 Trichonephila clavata
AAATTTATATACTGCCAAAAAAAAAACATTTGAATGTTTTTATAGCGGATTTTAAAAAGCAATTCAAGGATATTTTAAACATTAATAAACAGCGTTGGGTTTTTATTCTCTTACTTATTCAGATACTGCTGGATCTCTAAATTTAGAAGAGAAATTCATAGCTTTGAACTAAAAAAAATACTAAAAGTAAAAATCAGAAATTGTGATGTCAAGCGTTCTTGCTTGAAAAATCAGCTCCGGTTTTTATCGACAAGAATGCATAAATTTTAATTGTATTTCCTTCATCGTATTTGTCTAAAAGTGGATTCAGTGTTGTGGCTAAGAAACAAGCTGCACTTTACGAAACGTGGCGATTTATGACTGATATAAATGAAATTGAAACCCAAATTAAATTGTTAAGACGATATAGTACGCTTAAAATCATTAAAGTGTCGAAACATTTTTATTGGCTTATTTGAATCCTCAATTCTTTATAAACATGCTTAAAATTTTAAAGCTTTATATATACCTACATTTCTTATCAAGTTATGGAGCAATGTTTGATGCTGTGCAGTAACTACCACACCTACATTTCAGATTATCTGCTAGAAAAAATTCTGTTAAAAAATTAATAATTTTTCTATCGCGCGTAAATGAGACTGACATTATATATGCAGTAACAAATCATTTCAAGAATGAATTGTGCAATTCATGCAAACATTTTAGTTTGTGAATTGCTTATGGAAGAGCAAATGGATTTAATCAAGATTTAAACGTTGTGAGTGCTTTTTATGATATTATTATGAATGAAATTATAACTTAAAAACGGATTCTCCCAAAGCACAACTACTAAATCTCATTTTCATAGCTCAGATAATTAAAAATCTAATTCGCAAGAATAGAAAAACTCTCCCATTTCTATATGTTTGTTTTTGGTGATACATATGTATCGCATGTGTGTGAATTTGAACACTTTTATTATTAAAATAATTTAAGATATTTATTTAAACAAATGCCCATATGCGTTTCTTAGATTTTGATATATTTTACCCATAAATTGTTATTTGATTTTGCTTTCATTCGAGTACAATATTAAACATGCGAAGGCTTTTAAAATCATGGAAATAAAAAATAAAGGCATAAACATCTTTTGTGCATCTTGTGCATTAGCTCTGAGCACGGAATTAGTTCTGAAATTTGTGTTTATTTTTTTTTATAATTATTAATAAAGTGTTCTGAAATATTGATCAATCATTTGTTTTCTTCTATATATTCATTATGCCAGTATTCTGTTTAATTGTTTTACATTTTTGCAATTTCTTATGGTAAACAGTTTTAAATAAGCTAATTAACATTTCATAAAAGTTTCAGACTATTCGATGAATATTATATCATGGGATTCATGGAATGAAAACTTGAAACTCATACTTCTCCATGGTGAATTTTTGTACATGTACTGTTATTCAAAACCCTAAGGTTTTTTTATAATAAAAGTATGGGTTAGAAATTTTTTATACATGTTCTGAAATGTATATTTTGTAAAACTGTGCATGAAATTAGCTCTTTTAGTACTTTTTATAAAAATTTTCAAAATCAAAATTAATGTTTTTTTGAGAATGTTTGGAAGTTTAACTTTAAAATAATTAATAAAAAATTGAAGATCAGCAGCAGAAAAAAAACCATGCACAGTTTTATGTTGTATATTAAAAGGTATGTGTAAAAAAAAGTTTGATTAAAAAAGAGACATAGTTAAAAAAGCCTTAAAAATTTAAAAAATGTTTAAAAAAGTTCAAAAAAATGTAAATTTTGCAACAAATTAATAACTTTTTGTATGGAATTATTATTAAATACTAATCTTTATGAAATACAATTAAAATCAAATATCAAATATTAAAAATAAAAAAAAATTGTTAAGATGGTACCATATCGCCTTAAAACACCACTAGCTTCAAACCAATAATTTTTTATTGGATTTTACTCCTTAAGAATCGATTTTCATATAAAGCACCTGGTATGGAAATATGATGAGTGAAATTTGTACAAGCGTTAAGAAAAAAGCATTTTGCCGTGTTACGCTCAAGCGCGAAATCGCTGTTTGAAGAAAGCAGGTATTTGAGTTCTGTAGTAATAGCTTATACTGGACTTTGGATTCATTGGTCACGGGTTCTATACTTCGGATAGGAACCTCCACATTCCATTCAATAAGCATAACTTCTAAAGAAAAAGTTATCGATTTAAAACTTTGTTTTAAAACAATATTTGTTTTAAACAACCTTTATTTTAAAACTTGACCTTATATTTACTCTAAAAAGTTCCATTAAGAGTTGTCTTTTTTAGGACATTTGTGATCTTTTATTTTTATTTCATTTAGTTTTTGGACGCTTTCAATAAACAAAATTTTTAGTTTTAGTGCACTTTTTGCAAGCAAACGGTTGTCTTAAAAAATTGGAAAATGATTATTAATAATCCATTTTATAATTTCATATCCCAAAAAAGAAATGATTATAAAATAATAAATATGTTTTTTTTTATAATATATTTTGCTTCATATACGTTTCTAAAAAAAATTTCTTCCGTTTGTCAACCATTATCTTAATGAATGACGTACCGAAAGAAACAATTGAAAGAAACAAATGTTGAAACGTTTATATCGTTTTGATTTCTTATATAATAAATGTACATAATGAACATTAAAAACCTATTTTATTATTTTAAATTCTAACAGTATTTATTGTTATGTATATATATATACAAAATAATGAATGTGATCTTTAGCATATACGAAAGGTGATTCTAAGCTACTGAAGAAACAGTATCATGTACTTACACTTAGCTGCGATTTCTATAATGATGAACGATTGATATTAGTACATTTTTTAAAATCGGATCTGAATTTGATACCCCCAAAATGACAGAACTAACGTTTTCTTATATTTTTCTTTAATCATATTCTTTGCATTATTATCTCTCGATTGATATATCACTTGTGTATGTCGGAAAGTTAGAAAATGGATAAAAATAATCATTTGAAAAATGTAATAAGGCTTTTCGACCACGCCTCCGTTTTAGGAAAAAAGCTAAAAAAAAAAGTGTTTTGATAAAAATCTTTTTTAAAAAGAGAAATTACTATAAAAAAAGAATGTGTAACATACTAATCAGGATATTACGAAGCCATTACAAGAATGTGATTTTTTTGTGTGTAAAATGTATGCATGTAAAATGCTTGAATTAAATCATTTTGTATGAATAATTCCATACTTTCAGTCCCTATTCCTCGTATGCTTCTCTTACAGTACTTCAATAATAAGCAAAAAAAATCTGTCATGGCAGAAAAAAAATATTTTTAAAGCATTTTCTTTTTAATTTTCTTGTGAAATTAATACTCTCTAAAAATTGCGCATGAATAAAAATACATGGGTTGAAAAAATACGAAAAGGCAATTATTTTAAATAAAAACATATAACTAATGTCTTAGAGTGTCGTTTTAAACTTCTTTGGGCTTTTTTTTTAAAATTATAAATTTTATGTGTTCTCAGTTTTTGTTTTTCAGATACATTAATGCATTCAAATACTTCTACTTCCACAATTATTTACCAATCACTTCCATTTTCTTCTGTGTGTTATGCAGAAAGTATGTAACAAAATTAGGAGTTTATTTTGCTGTAAATAGAATGCTTTTTTTAAAAAAAAATTAAATTTTACGAGTTATTGGCTTTGTTGAATTTTAGCATGCATATCAACAGTTATTTTTTTCTCCAAAACTAATTAAGTTATTGTAAAATGGATCCCCTTAAGTTGCTTACAACATCCAAAATTATATTATAAAAAAAATTCCGGTTTAAAAAACTATTAATCACAAAAGCAGTAGAATTTTATAATGTTCCGAAAAAATTCAAAAAAAATTAAATTTTTAAAATTGTGTGATTAAAATGTGAAAAGTTTCATCCTGTATCACTTTTTTGAAAAGAAACATATGAAGAGCTAAAATATAATTTTTAAATACACAATTAAAAAACAAATTTTCAAAGCATTGCTTCTCAAACTTTTCAGTGTATGCGACCCAATTTTCAATCATAATTTTCATTGCGTTCCCCTTCATACGAAAATGCATTGAGTGCAATAATTGTGCACTTTGACGTTAAAGCTACAATACGATTGTAGTTATAAACCTTACAAATAATCAAGATAATCATCAAGTTCTGTATATGACAAGCCTATGTGAATCACACTAGTAATTTTTAAACTTGTTCTTAATTTAGTATTGTGAGTTTCATTACCAGATACATTGTACAGTACTGATAAGTTCATAAGTACATTATATCAGTGTAAATCTGTATTTTATTTTTTTTTATGTCCTAATATACGTTTTGTTTTGCTTCCTTTCAGTAAATTTGCAATTTTTTAAAAATTTTTAGGTTTTGACTTTTTCATATGTTTGCGCCCCCTGGCAGTGCTATCACGCCCTACTAGGGCCCAACAGTTTGAGAAGCGCTGATTCAAAGGGCAGCAAATAATCTTAATTTGGATTTTGTTTCTGGTAGAACACTGGTGATTACTAAGTATGGTACAACCATTGATACATGATTTACGAAACATGAAAACATCGCATCTACCGACTTTCACGTATCATACTTTAGTTGCCACAATCATTTTGTCACAGTGATTAATAATGACGAGAGTATTAATGTAATTAATACTCAATCAATTAATTAAATCAATACTAAATCACCCTTCTTAATGTACTCATGTATGTTAAATAAATATATTACTCATATACTATGAGTGACATATTTATGTAACATAATTGATGTATATTATTATAATACACTGCTGGCCACCGTAAATGCAACACCAAGAAAGACAAGAGATAGCACAACAAAATTTATTTTGTAGATAACATGTTGACCAAGTATAAAGTGATTAAATTTATAGACTTCTGTGAAGTGTGGTTCCTGCCAGAATCAGTAGCCAGAGTAAACGCCATTTTTGGAGATCAAGGCTGCTACACGCCTCGGCATTGATTCAAAGAGACTTTTCATGCGTTCTTGGGTACAGCAGACCAAGAAGCTTCCACACGTTGCCAAAGTTGATCTAGTGTGGCAGCTGGGGTATAATCAGGTTCAATCGTTGAACAACCATTGACCACATGTTTTCTATCGGTGAAAGATCCGGAGAGCGAGCCGGCCAGGGAAGCAATTCAATTTGGTGATTGACGAAGAACCTTTGGACAATGCATGCCACGTATGGTCACCCATTATCCTGTTGAAATATGGATGCGTCCAAGACGAACGTAAGGAAGGCCAACTGGCTCCAACACCTCGGAGATGTAGCGCTGGCTGATTAAAGTACCGACAATGCGTACTAGAGGAATGATATCCAATACCGCGCCCCATACCGTAATACCCGGTGCATGACCAGTGTGGTGGTGTATAACGCAGCTGACCAGCATCCTCTCTCCACGGTGTCTCCAAACTCGAATCCGAACATCGTGGTCTTGCAGACAAGTGCGTGACTCATCAGTAAAGACAACTTCATTCCATTATGCAGCCCACATCCTTCTTTCATCGCACCATTGGCGGCGGAGACGTCTGTGGTTCTGCGTCAAGGGTAGACCAAGCAATGGATGTCTTGCGGACAGACCACTCTGCTGTGATCGGAGTCCTATGGTACGCGCAGACACTGAATGATGCGTTACAGACTCAGTGTGCTGTGCTATGGTTCGTGATGTGACTGAGCGATTCGTCACTGCCATGCGCACAATTTGCCTTTCCTCACTTGAAGTGGTGCACTGAGGTGGATGCGATCGAGCACGTCGGTCCGTCGTACCCTCCTGCATCCAATGGTCACATATCCGCATTACAGTTGTCTGGTTTCGTCCAACACGACTACCGATTTCCCTGAAAGATAATCCACAATATCGGTAGGCTACTATTCCTCCGCTGTCGAACTCGGATACTTGATCAAAGCTAAATGCTGTTTTCTACGAGACATAACTGATCGTTTTTTGAAAGGACCACAAGAAAAACACAATTGCCGAACTTGAAATCGTCGAAATCTCCAAGCCTTAAATAGCGCTTTGAAAATGCGCCACAGACATGCGTGATGTGTTTCTGCGCTGCAATTCTAATCATGTGCATATCTCGTCTCTGCTAATGCATGTTGTAAATTTCATGTTATTTGCGTGCTTCCTTCAGTGTGTTGTATTTACGTTGGCCACACAGCAGTGTATATTATATATATATAATGACTTCTTCTAACTCTTTAACTTTACTCCATTAAATTATTTCCTAATTATTTGGCACAAGACCGTTGAATGCGATGGAAAAGTAATCGGTCTGTACTGTTTGAAGAAATCTTTATTTATGTTTACTTCACAGTTACACAAAATACATCTGGCAGCTCTCGCGCGCCCTCTTACGGAGAAAAATAAGAAGGCTTAAAAAAGGTTACAACATGCCGCCCACCTTGAAATATTATTTCAATATACATGAACAATATAAAGTTATTTTACATGAATACATGAATGAAAATTTAATATTTAAGTAAACTTCACAACAATGAAGTATATATGCATATTAAAATGAGTTACAAATAATAAAATTATAGATTTAAATTGGTAACAGACTTAATTTTGTTATATTTCTTTTAAATATGCCATCTGATGTTTTGACCGTAACAACCCTGACTATATTATCTAAACCAGGATGTAATTGAACAATTCTACCCATTTTCCATTTAGTAGGGGGTAAATTGTCCTCCTTTATAAGGCACAAGTCATTCAATTGAAAATTTTTTGTTGGTAGAAGCCATTTTGGCCTTTGTTGCAATCGAGATAAATACTCTTTGTGCCAACGTTTCCAAAACTGTTGAACTAGTTTTTGAATTTGTTGCCATCTAGTAAGATAAGAATGACTTGAGTCAATGTAATTAGGTTCAGGAATACTTGTCAAAGGCCTTCCAATAATGAAATGACCAGGCGTTAAGGCTGATAGGTCGTTAGGGTCATTAGATATGGGCGTTAATGGTCTGGAATTAAGACAAGCCTCTATTTGAGTTAGAAACGTTTCAAACTCTTCATATGTTAATTTAGTTTCTCCAACAACGCGTTTTAAGTGATATTTAGTTGACTTTATTCCAGCTTCCCAGAGACCACCCATGTGTGGTGCAACTGGAACATTTAGATGCCATTTAATACCATTATCAGTTAAAAATTTACTAACATTTTGATTATAATATTCTGATTTTGCAAGCTTCTCAAATTCCATGAGTTTGCGTTTTGCTCCAACAAAGTTGGAACCGCAATCACTGTATATGTCACTGCTTTTTCCTCTGCGGGAAATAAACCTCTTCAGAGCTGCAATAAATGCATCTGCTGAAAGATCAGTCAGCAGTTCTAGATGAATAGCTCTAGTAGAGTGAAACAAACAAACAGAGCTATGTATGCTTTAAAGGATTTGGAACCTCTACTTTTAATGGTTTTAATTTGAAAAGGACCAGCATAATCTACTCCACAGCGCATAAAAGCAGGAGCAGGAGAAATGCGAGAAGATGGCAAATCGCTCTGCATTTGATTAGTGATGGAAGCTTTTACTTTGCAACATTTTACACATTTTCTTATTAAGTGTCTGATGACATCTCTAGCACCTATTATCCAATATTGTTCTTGAATACAAGATTGCACAAGTTGTGTACCAGCATGCAAGAGAATTTCATGATAATGTCTAATAATGAGATCTGTTAGAATATGCCTTTTTGGCAGTAGGATGGGATGTTTGTGGCCATATGCGAGATTTGGATGTCGCAAACGACCGCCCACCCTGAGAATGTTTGAATGATCTAAAAATGGATTAAGAGATAAAATTTTGCTTCTGCAAGATAGTGGTTGATTTCTTTTTAAAGCATTGATCTCATTATTAAATTCAATAGTTTGCACTAATTTAATTAATGCATACATAGCATTGTTTAGTTCATTAGTTTTAAAAAACCCATTTGTTTTATCCTTTGAATTTTTACAATTATTGACAAATCTTAAACAAAATGATATTACACGTTTAAGTTTAGAAAGAGATGAGAATTTATGAAGTAAATCATTACCATCAGGCAAGTGATTTGGTACAATAATTGATTGTAATGTACAGTACCTTTCTTCTGGCACAGCATCATTCAATGCAGGAACAGAAGAGTCTGTCTGAAAAGGAAATGTTTCGTTTAAAAATTTGGGACCACACAACCATATAGAAGTGAGTAAAGTTGAAGATGATACACCACGGGTTGCAAGATCTGCAGGATTTGCGCCTCCACTGATATGATGCCACTGAGTAGCAGAAGACAACGTCTGGATTTTCGCCACTCTGTTGGCTACGAACGTCTTCCATCGGCTGGCATGGGATCCTATCCAAGAAAGAACTATGGTGGAATCCGTATAAAATTGGGCTTGTGATATAGGGTAATTCAGAGCTTTACAAGTAAAGTCCATCATTTTAACTAACAAAAGAGCTCCGCATAATTCTAGTCGAGGAAGTGAGACAGTTTTAAGTGGGGCAACTCTTGTCTTGGCTATTATTAGTTGAACGTTGATTTTTCCTGTATCTGATACAGAGCGACAGTAAATTGCAGCTGCATAAGCCTTTTCAGAAGCATCACTGAAGCCAAATAGATGAAACTGGTTGTCTGAATCGACTAACAAGAATCGTGGAATTTTGATATCTTTGACAAATTGTACATCATTAGCAAGTTGTTCCCATTCAAGTTTAATGTCTGTAGGAACCCTTTCGTCCCACTGCAATTGTTGTTTCCACAGTCTTTGCATGATTGTTTTATACTGAATTGTGATGGGTGACAACCATCCAAGTGGATCGAATGTCTTAGCAATTGTAGAAAGTAATGTCCTTTTGGTTAAGGTGCCTTCAAAAGATAAAGGAGTGATTTTGAAGTATAATACATCTGAAGCTGGATGCCACAGAATACCTAAGGTTTTTACTGTATCATCATTGTCTATATTCAAAGAAGTATTTGATAAACGCATATCTGAATCGATTGAATTTAAGAATTCGCTGCAATTAGAAGCCCATTTTCTCAATACAAGTCCGGCACTGGACACCATTTGAGTCAACTGGTTTTGAAGTTCCAGAGCTTCAGAGAGTGAATTGGCTCCGGATATCAAATCATCAACGTAAAAGTCCTTGAGAGCTGCTTTAGAAGCAAGAGGAAAATTATTTGATTCGTTTAATGTCAACTGCTGTAAGCATTTTATTGCAAGGTACGGCGCTGATGCAGTGCCATAAGCAATCCTTGTCAACCTAAAGTCTTGTATTGGCTCAAAAGGTGAATTACGCCACACGATTATCTGGAAATCTGAATCGTGTAGAGTTATTTGTCTATACATTTTTTCTATGTCCGCAGTTATGGCTATTTTGTGCATCCTGAAGCGTAGGAGTAATGTTGTTAAGTCAGTCTGTAGCTGTGGACCAACCATTAGTTTATCGTTAAGAGAAATACCACTTGAGGACTTTGCAGATCCGTCAAATACCACGCGAAATTGTCACCGTTTTTATTGGGTACTGGGTGATGCGGGAGATAAAAACTGGAACTGGCTGGAACGTCAATCTCGTTTTCTGGGATTAATTCCATGTGACCAAGTTTCAAGTAGTCGTCCATGAATTTATGGTATTGATCAGAAAGAGATTGGTTTTTACTGAACCGGCGTTCGATTTGCTGTAGACGATGCACAGCAATGTCTCTAGATGAACCAAGTTCATCACTAGAATCTCGGAATGGAAACTTGACTGCGAATCTACCTGTTGAGTCACGAGTATAAGTTCTTTTAAAATGATTTTCCCAAGCAATTTCTTCATTCGTAAAGGGTTTTGTTTCAGAGAGTTCCTCTAATTGCCAAAATTTGTCAAGTTGAAACTCTACTGCGTTGTAACTTGCATTATTTGATATGATTCTTTGGCAAGAAATTTTTGTTTTTCCAAGAACAACCCAACCGAAAATGGTTTCCATTGCAGTTAAAGAATGTCCTGGAACATTTAAATGCCTGTTGAGCATTATTTCTCCAAACACGTCTGCACCTAGCAGAATGTCTATTGAGCTTGGCTGAAGACAGTTGATATCCGCTAATTGTAAATTTTTGAATGTATTCAAAGCAGACGAATCGACTTGAAATTGAGGAAGGTCACAGGTGATTTTGGGTAAAATTAATGCATCTACAGTAATACTTGTATTTTTATAAAACAGTGATGTTATTTCTAACTGAACTAAGCCTGAAACCCTTCCCACGTTTCGCGAACTTAAACCGTCTACATTTATGTTTACGCTAGTGCGCTTAAGTTGTAATAAATTTACACAACTCTCTCTAACAAATGAGCCTTGACTGGCTGAATCAATGAGTATTCTGCATTTTTGAAAAGCGCCATTAATATCTTTAACATAAACGATTGCGGTAGGCAATAAAACAGCCTGAGCGGCAGGTACGATTGCATTATTGCTACTTATCGTGGAATCTTCCGTGTGTATATCTGATACCGTGTTGGCAATAAAAGTTTTGATATTATTTGGATTTTTTGAGCATAATATTGAATTATGTAATTTGGAACAAAATTTACAAACACCTGCACGGCATTTAGAAATGTGATGCGTTTTATTTTCTTTAAGGCAGTTAAAACATAATTTGTATTTTTTAACAACATCCCATTTTTCTTTAATCGGAAGTTCTAAGAAACTATCGCATACAAATAATCCAAAATGTGAACCGCTATTGCAATGGACGCAAACATTCGAGACTATTTGTGAAGAGTAGGGAAATTTCTTATTTGTTTTGGTCATTTTACTTCCCCCGCTTCAAAGGGAACAGATGTTTTTTCTTTCTGGCACTTGGCTAAAGAAGCGATTGCCCTGCCTAAGACGAAAGATTTTAACTGGGCGAAGGAGGGATTTTTTTTGTTTGTTTGTTCGAAAGTCCAAACGCGTAGTGTTTCAGGGTCAAGTTTCCCCCTTAGCAAGAAAATTATAAGGGTGTCCCAATACTCCACGGGTTGTTTTAGGATTTGTAGTGTGTCAATGCATTGTTGGGTAGTGTCAATTATTTTTCGCAATCCCGACGCAGATTCTTGTTTTAAAACAGGCTGCGAAACTAATTTATTTAATGCTGCATTTATAATTTCTGCTTCATTCTCATAGCGTTCGGTTAATGCATTCCACGCCTTTTGATAATTATAGTTTGTTATTTGAATAGATTGTAATAAAGTGGCTGCTTCGCCTTTTACTGAAAGTTTAAGATATTGCAGTTTTTGACTATCGCTTAAGGTATTATTATTTCGTACAGTCGCAAGAAATAAATCGCGAAATGAGATCCATTCCATATAGTTTGAAGTGAATACTGGCAATTATATGCGAGGAAGTTTTAAATTGTTTACATTAGTGTTAGCAATATTTTGGCATGCATTAGTATTATTATCATTCCTAACAAGTTTTTTCATTTCCTCTTTTAAAATAATTTTTAGCGTATCTAATTTAGAAAATAAATCATGCATTTCTATTTCATAACCGTTAAAATCTTCATCTGTACAAGTACTTAGAAGATTATCATTTAAATATTTTACTTCAGAATCTATTAAATTAACATCTTTTTCATAAACTTCAATAATGGATTCAGAATTTGCTTGATTTTGTAAATCATCAATTTTGGAAACTAAACGAGTTAGCTTACCTTTTACGATTTTCTTTTGCTTAAGAATGGCGTCCATGTTGTTTTGTGACCTTCCCAATATCCATGTTCAATGCTTGCGATGATAATTGAACGAATTTGTTTTGATGCTTGATTATTTCGACAAATGTCGCAGACCGTTACACTTCATCAATAAAATGTTTTGAGTTGAATGCTGGTGCTCGACGGACCACTATGAATGCGATGGAAAAGTAATCGGTCTGTACTGTTTGAAGAAATCTTTATTTATGTTTACTACACAGTTACACAAAATACATCTGGCGGCTCTCGCGCGCCCTCTTACGGAGAAAAATAAGAAGGCTTAAAAAAAGGTTACAACAACCGTTATAATCTTAATGTAATTGACCGGGCACATTTGCATCCAATCACGACGCCTGTTACAAAAAGAATCGTACGTCCTTCACCGACAGTATAAAAAGTTCGGAGCCGTCGGTTGCTCTCTCTCTTTGTTTTTTGTCTGTCTGATAACGATGAGCCCGCGTCGCTGCTATGTGTTGCTTCTGCTTTCTATGTGTGTGTGTGTTAACGTCCATAAATAATGTAAAGGTATTTGCACTTGACATATTGGTGATGTTCAATAAACGAAAGATGAACTTTTTTGGGGATAAGTATCATATCAAGACATAGCTACTCCTCGACCACGATTACATGTAAAAACCAACACCGGCCAAGCTATAAAAATCTTCGCCCTAATTCGTCATCGCATTTCATATATATATTACAGAATCAATAGGAAAAATGTAACTAGAATAAATAAAATGCATGCATACTTTCAGTATTATATGAGATCCATTTCTTTACTCTGTTTGCCTACTATATAATCAAAGACATCCTTACCTAAGGAGTAAACAGACATGCGTTGGGGCCAACACACAGTTTTTTTTATTGAGTTTTTGTGTTTATTTTCAAATTATTAATACAAATTTTGGGCAGTCATTTTGATAAATTAATATTTTAAGATTCTTAATAGATAAACAGACTGGTAAATAAGTTACCAGATATTATTGACACACAATATGCAATAATATTTAGAATTATTAACTATTGTGTAAGTGGGGGTGTTGGACTTTTTTTCTAGTGAAGGAGGTGGTGTACCAGAAAAAAGTTGGGAACCTCTTTTATAAAATAAGGATTGAGATCAAACAACACAAAGAAATAGAATATTGCTATGATTTGGTATAGAAGAAAAAAAATCAATGACAAATGTATTGCTTATGGGTATTTGTGAGTGTATTTCAAAACTTAAAAATTAAATTTAAGTATGTGATTGTATTGAAGATTCAGTCATTATATTCCTACACCGTTGACATTTTTACTTGCAAAAATCTAAGTTTTATTAATAAAGAGCAATAGATTAGTAATGTAATATGCAAGTATTTCTTAACCCCTTTAAGGCAGGAATTGGCATTAAGTCAAACGCGATCATCCATGCGACTGCATTTACTTAAGAAAATGATTCGATTAATGTGTAGACGACTCATGTGTCATCATTGGAAGCTAACGATGGCGTTTAGCATATTCACTGCCACTGTAGAGGAAAAACGGAAACAGCCGTATAAATAAATTTTTCCCTACATACCGAGTGAAGGAAGAATGGATGTTGGTGATCAACTCTTCCCTTGATTATGAAATTGGCCGTTGAGACAACATACCGCATCCCGCGCTTACACGGGATTGCATTCTCTTTGTGTGCTCGCGTGTTGACACCGTCATATCCCACGCAATCGAGGAACATGTCGGCTTCAGATTTATTCGTTCTCGTATGTTTACGACTTACTGCATTGAGTGAGTGAGTGAATATTAACATCGCATTGTTCAGCTACACGAGGACTTTTGGCGACAGACCAAATAATTTTGAACCCTGGTCAAGTGACGTGGACGACATCAAGGCACTTTCTCTCTTAACTACTACACCACACAAACGGAAGGACATTTAAACTCTCGACAGATTTGATGAGCATCGCTTCCCTACACGACGGGTCTTCAGTGGTACTGGGCTCGAGCTCATGACACGCTAGCCATGATACGATACCTTGACCACTGGGCTACCGCGGCTACCTTGCTGAATTAGATCCGTCCACTCTCTACGGTCTAGCAGAAACTCATAGTCTTTCAAGCGTTCAATTTGACAATTTTGAGTTACTTGTATTTCTGTACTAAAAAAATAGTAACCTATGTCACATTTTAAAAGAGGCGAGCAATGTAGAAAACAAGTTTTAACCCTTTTGCCACCCATCCCACGATTTTCACCGGCAATGTAGATGTAGCAAAATTTTCGCAACTTACGATTTCCGCGAGTATGCATTTTTTTCTGATTATTTAACTGTGTAAAAGTGCGGTTCCTGTTTGTTTTCATTCATGATTTTATGTGCAATATTTTATGATCTAATTCTAAGTTTTAAAACAAACTATTACAAAAATTTTATTGTATGTTTTAACTTTAAAATAGGGATTTAATATTTAGATTTGAAATACGCAATAAAACCATACGCAATTTTTGTGAACTTAATTTGATAAATAACTACGCAGCGAGAGGGTTAAGAAAAGAAAATACAATTTTAATAGAGAATGGCCGCACCAATGCAACATTAAAATATTGGACAACATTTATATGCAACATTTAAATATTAAAAGTAGCCCACACCTTGGAAAAGTATGCCCACCTTAAGGGGTCCAGTACATGCTCAAAAGAGTAAAATGCCAAAATTAAGTTTTTTGTTTTTGGGATATATATCTTTAAAGATTTCCAAAAGGGCTAAGATTTTTTGTGTGTTCTTAACACACAAAAAACAATCAATCAATTAAAAAAAGAGTTACGAACATGATTTTGTTCGTAGTGATGTGAGATTCTTTTAAGATATATGAAAAATTCTTCATAGCATACAAAATGTTCTTATAAAAAGCAAACATATTTAGGGTTTTTTGTGATCCACAATTATAAAATAAGAAATAGTGTGTAAACTACTTTAAGAATCAAATTTAAAATAAAATTCTTCTATTTTCACATTCTGTTAAGTATTATGCATAGTTATATTGAATAAAAAATGGGCCTTTTTTAAAACATTTTGGGCATGAAAATTGAGTACATAGAGTACCAAAACATCATACACACTCAAAAAGTCGGTTTTTAAATTTTAGAATTTAAAAAGCAGTGCCTATTTTTCTCAATATAAAAATATGTAAAACGTGTATGTTCGTTGATAAAATAACCTTAAAATATGAAGCAAATAATTAATAAAAATGTAAACAACCACGCCTCCTTTGACACACTTTAAAAAATAGTTTTTCTTGTGTTTAATGTAAATAAAACACTAATTTGTGTTTAGTAGAAAGGAAAATGATATTTTTCTCTTTTTAATGTCTAATATTTCTTGAAAATCAAGTTTTAAATGAGAAAAAAAGGGGAAAAAAACTAAGTTTAAAGGTTGGTTTTTAGAGAAATTATACAATTATTTTATCAAAAAGTTATTTGTGTGATTATATTTGGTTCACACACACATTGTTTTGTATATGTATGTAAACATTTTTGTACATTTTAGAGAATTATTTTTATAAAAAATAACTCTTAAATATGTTAAATATATCTTGTATACATATAAAACAATACAGAAAACATAGTGAACCTATTTTTTAGCAAAATATGTGTATAGTTTATTTAAAAAAATTATAAAACTTTGTAATTTTGAAAATGTACTAACATACTAATAATTTACATACTAACATTGCAATGTGGACAGCGATAATATCTGCTTTTTTTGCATTTTCTGTCCATTTTCATTTCTTCTCAAGCTACAAATTGCACATTGCTTTGCCAACCCCTGTTTAATTATGGAATATTTTCAAGAATCAAAATCCTTGCCTTCACCACAAAGAAAATCCCGGATGAGAAGTATTTTAGCACCATAGGCACAAACTATCTGCATCGATTAAAAAAACTAGTACTAATATAATCTCATTATAAAAAATACATTTACGTGCCAATCAACGATAAAAAGGCGAAAATATCAGTACCTGTTCAGTGTACGGGCAAACATAATGTGGTTAGCTTTCGGTAGCCCGTACGATGTACGGGAATACCAGTTACGGGTTAAATAATATATCAAAATTACACAGAGAGTATAAAAATCAATTTAAAAACATTGTTCGCCATTTTCTGTTTCTAGAAGGCTGTTAATTCAAGTAAGCTTTTTTGGAAAAAAAAAATCCTTCTTAGACACCATTTCAAAAAAACTGAGGGAAACCGCTCTACTTTATCTCTTTGTCGGGGGAAGATCCCAATGTGTAAAAAGAAATTACAACACAGTAAGTAATAAGTATGCATTGATGCATGAACATGCTTGCTTTTGATTCGAAGGTAGAATATGTTTACTTAAAAACTTCAATTTTCAATCTACCTAATAAATTTCCATCACTGCATGTTAAAGCTTTTTATATTTTTCAGTATATCATAGCAGATTTCCAAACAGTAGCCATGATTCGACTTGAAGTGTCAGTCCTTGTGCTGTCAGTTATAGCTGTAAGCAGTGTGATCGCCTACAAGGGATACGATTTTGATTTCATGGAATTTAATAAGGACACAGACATGTGCGTCAACAAAGGTAAGCTTTTTTCTTTTTTTTTGCGGAAAAATACATATTACTCAGTTGGTTCTAATGGTTGGGGAAGAGAGATTTAAAGAAATATTTCTGTCAAACACACCTATTTCCTGCGTGAAGAAATTAACAAGTGTACTCTTATCATTTAGAATATATTATAAAATTGTTTCAGATTTTACATGGTATTTTATGGTGAAATTAAAAAATTTTCTTATCAAAATGTTTTCAATGCATTTCAACTGTTATAAAATAACCGCAGTTGACTTTAGTTTTTTTTAAACTTATGAACTACTAAAACGTATATATATATACTAGCTGTTACCCGCCCGCTTCGCTGGGTATTTCATGATGTTTTATAAATTTTTACTGCTTATATATATGTATAAATTATTGATATCTAAGTCCTAGCATTAAGAATTCGATTGAATTGAAAAATATACTTATACCTGTAACTGTCACCTGTTGATAAAAAAAAGAGCAGAACTCATCTAATTTGTATTTTCTAAACATCTCTAAAATTGAAGCATAGAATGATGTTTGCTCTTTCGTAACTCAAAAACCAAGTGGATTCCCGCAAAACCAATTTTCGGTGGATCTCTACTCCGTAAATTGAACATGCAAGCCGAATTTCAAGTCTAAATCTAACAGAAAAAAGCAAAAGTTTTACTATAAATATCCCCGTAATCCCGTTGAGAGCCGTTTTCCAAAATTACCGCTCTTAGCGGATTTCAATTCAACAAAAGAAAAATGCAAACCAAATTTCATTATTATAGTCCTTGTAGCTCGAAAAAAAAGTAATTTTTTTTGTCAATACGTCCCAAAAACCCCCTGCAACCCCCCAGAACTTGATTTGCTTAAAATTTATTCTTAGTGGATCCCTATTCAACAAAAGAAACATGCTTAAAAAATTTCAAGTATACGGGTCTAACAATTAAAAACAGGAATTTTTTTCTGTAACTCCTCTTGACCCCTCGCAAACATCTTTGGGGGTCAATTTTCATTTTATTCTTTGTTAGAGGAACTCTATTTCATGAAAGGAACATGCCTACCAATTTTCAAGCAGGATGATCAAGTAGTTTAAAAATGGAAATATTTATCGATTACGCCTTTTAATCTCCCGAAATTAAACTTGGTAGTTGATATTCGCGAAACCCATTTTGTAGCGGTTCTCTACTTTACGAAAGGAATCTGCTTATCAAATTTCAAGACTGTACGTCTAACAGTTTAAAAATGGGGATAATTGTCTATAACGCCACTTGAGCCCCCGCAACGCCCCTTCTGGGTCTGTTTTCACAAAACCCATTTTGTAGGGGAATTGCACTATGAAAGGAATCTGCTTATCAAAATTTGAAGACTGTGCGTCCAATTAATTAAAAATGCAAAAAAATTATCAATAACGCCCCTTGAACCCCGCAACACCACCTAGGGGTCGATTTTCACAAAACACATTTTGCAGTGTATTTCTATCCTATGAGAGGAATCTGCTAACCAAATTTCAAGACTGTGAGTCTAATAGTTTAAAAAAAGAAATAATTATTTATATCTGCCCTTAACCACCCGCAACACCCCTTTTGGGTCAATTTTCTCCAAACCCGTTTTGTAGCGGATATTTACTCCATGAAAGAAACATTCCTACCAATTTTCAAGCAGGTAGGTCAAATAGTTTAAAAACGAAAATATTTATCTCTTACGCCACTTATTCCCCTCCAACGCCACTTAGAGGTCTGTTTCAGCAAAACCTTCTTATAGCTGATCTTTACTCTATGAAAGAAATCTCTTTATCAAATATAAAGACTGTGCGTCTAATAGTTTAAAAATGGAAATAATTATCTATAACGCCCCTTAAGTCCCCTCAACGCCACTTGGGGGCAATTTTCACGAAACCCATTTTTAGCGTATCTCTACCCTATGAGAGGAATCTGCTTACTAAGTTTCAAGACTGTACGTCTAATAACTTAAAAATAGGAATTTATAACGCCCCTTAAACCCCCCGCCCCCACAACACCCCTTGAGGGTCAATTTTCCCCAAAACCCATTTTGTAGCGGATATTTACTCCAGGAAAGAAACTTACCTACCAATTTTCAAGCAGGTAGGTGAAGTAGTTTAAAAACGGATATATTTATCTATTACGCCCCTTAATCCCCCGCAACGCCACTTAGAAGTCTGTTTTCACAAAACCCGTTTTGTAACTGATCATTATTCTACGAAAGGAATCTATGTATCAAATTTAAAGACAGTGCGTCAAATAGTTTAAAAATGGAAATAATTATCTATAACGCCCCTAAGCCCCTGCAACGCCACTTGGGGATCGATTTTCAGCAAACTCATTTTGAAGCGGAACTCTACTCTCTGAAAGGAATCCGCTTACCCAATTTCAAGATTGTACATCAAGTAGTTTAAACATGGAAACAATTATTATTAAAGCCCTTAACCCCCCGTAACGCCCCTTGCGTTTCGAATTTCGGAAAATCCTTTCTTAGCTGATGTCTACTCTATCAAAGGAACATGTCTACCAAATTTCAAGTCTGTAGGTTGAATAGTTTCAGAGATTTCGTGATTAGTCAGTCAGTCAGTCAGTCAGTCAGTCAGTGAGTGAGTCAGTCAGTGAGTGAGTCGCTTTTCTCCTTTATATATATAGATAAAAGAAGCAAACAAAAGAGGTAAATTCCTTAAGTCTTTTAGTCTACAGAATTACAAATAAGTCAATTAATGAAAAAGAAGTGATTTTTCTAATCAATCACCATCAATTTACACGAGAAAAAATCATTAGAGTTACATTTAGAAGTTGACTTTATGTCAGCTTTTAAATGAAAATGCTTTTCGTAACCTTTCTATTATACTCTCACTTCTTTATAAAAAATGCACTACACAAGTAAGGAGTGTGTGGATCTTTGTTCACAGTAATTTTTCGATCTTACTCATGTTGAGGTAACCTGTAGTTACCCCTTACATTCGAACCCTCCTGTCTATCTGTAAACCCGGCTAGATGTGTAGGAGGAACTAAATAATCCACAAACATTATGGCAATCTAATTTTATTTATTAATTCTTATTACTGATTATGAACAAACAACACAATTCCAATTAAGGTATATAACAATGGTATATTACTGAGGTGAGCTATTCTAATGCGGGGATAATATTACAGAACCTCAACTGAATCTAAGACGGCTTAATTACGCTCATTTACAACTACGTCGCACACTATTAATCCGCTTTTACTTAATGAAAGGTACAATACCTGGATACCTAATGCTTCGGATCTTTCGCGGGAAACTTCAGACACTTCTTCTGCTTGATCAATTGACAATGGCTCCATAGCTCTTTAATCTTTAATTCGACTGCTTTTCAAACGTTACTAACCGCTTCTCCTTGCACACATCAAACGTACCAACTTCACGTAACTTGTCAACAACTACGTGTCGACAGCTCACTTGCTTCACTCCTCTTGACCTATTATTTCCCTCCCTTTCAACTCGCGAAAGCCAAATTTATATAATATTCCTCATTTACATAAATCACGTTTGGTTTCTCGATGAAGGTGGGTTGAAATAAATATTTTGTTTTAAAGAAAAAAGAAATAATTAATAGAAACGCGAATAGATCCATCACAACGTTGTTACGGAACATGGTCCTGCTTTAATAACAATGCATTTTATTTTGTTACTCAAGACAAATTAATTAGAGGGTGTTTGGACTCGATAATTCACTGTTTATTTTTTTTAAAAAAATGTCATTCTGATTTAAACATCTTGTTCATAACGTTAAATTTTTTTTTCATTAAATATTCCGTTTTCATTCATTTGTAATAAGAAATGTTTTATTCAAAAAAAAAAAAAATGGACAATCTCTTTTAGAGACGAACGAAAATGCTGCAAAAAATTTCAGACTTAAGAAAAATCAAATTTTTAAACTTTCTATTGCTTCAGTATATTTACATATCTTACATATATCCTATGTAAAATTTTGAGGTTAAAGTTAAGCTTTAAGAAGCTTTAGGTGCAGCACACTCCTACGATTACAAAGATCCAGGTATAGGAATGTAATGCTTTGAATAATATTTCGAATATTTTTTAATATTTCGAAACGTTCCACGCGCAGTATTTAACCTAAAGTGAATAGCAGAAACATATATATTAGATGATTTATATTATAGCACTGCTTCGTGAAAAGTTCGAAAAATTTAGAAGTGCATGAAGTATAATCTTAATTCAATTGCTTATGAGTGTGGACGTGGTTTACTCTCTATTATCTGTATGTAGTATGCATGTTTAATTTGAACTTTCTTCACACACACAACTATCTTTTTGATTAACTAAAAATCAACTTTGTAATTAAATTTTTGTGTCATTGTTTTATTTTCAGCTAGAGACCAGGGACTATGTGATGATTATACAGATTGTAAGATGAAGCTTCCCGAACCGGTAATGTAATTCAAATGCAATTAAAATATTCACTGATATGTTCCCTTTTAGAATACACAAGAAACATTTAAACAATCTATGATTTAATAGTATGCCTGTTTTTAATTACTTTTCTCTTAAATATATCAAGCTTATAAATACAATAACATACTAACTAAAGGAAAAAGTAATATATAAGTTTATCTTTTTTTTTAAATTTAAGAGTATTATGCTTTTTATATTAATTTTTAATATTGAATATCTTCTCTTGAAATAAGGCTTTTTATGGAGCTTATGTTTATGAGAATCATTTGAAAAATGCATATTTGCAATGACTACATATAGGGTAGAACGTGAGAACTTCCTGATTGAAAATACAATAAAATGCATACATGTTTCATTCGACTTTATTGTTATTTTCCGTCTACCACACAATATTAGAAATTTGAATTTACACAGTTTTAAACATGTTTGTTAAATGTCACCTTCCATTAGCAATAAATTGATGCAGTCGATTTTGAAAACTTTTAGTCAACTTGTGACGGAGCTATAGGCGTCCTTCAATTAATCTCTGGGGAATTCTTTTGGGCCAGCATTTTTCAACCAACTTTCTGCGAAGGGCAGAAAGCGTGATATGAAAATTAAGTTTAATATGTAAATATTCTTTACTGGTGGGTTTGAGAATTAGTGAAGTGAGAAAAGATTGAAAGTAAAGGGAATTATGAGTAGACTGGAAGTGAAGTAAATCTGAAGTGAAACGTATACGTAAACAGTGTAGGAAGCCAGAAGTTGGAATATTAAGAAAGATTCACTATTGCAGGCGCGTTAAAGTCAACGCAAAAGGATTAGAAGGCTGCACGAGTTCATGTACCGTGATCTTAAATCAAGTTGATGTTTAATAAGTTAAACTAATAGTGCGGTCATTAAAAATATATTAAAAGTAGAGCTGCATGATTGAATATATTCTCCCCAACGCAATCTCTTCTCACTCCCATTCTATTACTGATTAAATTTATCTTGTTTTTAAGTGTTGTTTGTGTCTGAGTAGAATATAGTGATAAATAAAATAATTGAAGTTCATCATGCAACTGATCATTTATTTCCTCCCACACCTTTTAGCAGGTTCCCGTGAAAGAAGGGACGTAAATTCTTCATAAACTTTTCAAGCATATCGACAGGGAATTTTTCAATTTCGGCTCAGATTTTGTTTTTAGGTCTACCAAAGTCTTGTAGTGATCTTTGTAATCCAGTGACTTGAGATACGCCCACATGATATAATCCGGAGGGGATAAATCAGGTCCACATGCTGGAAAGTGCACGTACCTCGCAAGGAGACAAGCCATTAGTGGAAGCCTGCTCTTAAAATACCCGTGAAAACATTGATGTTGGATGTGGCCCAATTTTGTCATAATCCCACGTTGTCAAGATCCCTCTCTTGGAGGGTGGTTAAGAATTGTTGGATCATTATCATTTAACGTTCTAAATTGAAAATGAACTCATTGAACATTTTCAGGTGCTTTCTATCGGTCTTCGGTGGTCACTTCCTTTCTTTGGAGACATTCTCCGTTGCTCTGAAGGTATCCATCCACATTAAAATATATTTCTAATCAGGAAGATGACCTCGTGGAGAAATATCGAAGTGAAGATGAAAGCCACGTTGCACTGCAATCCCCAACCGACCGTTAGAGAAATACGCCTCCACGGCAAAAGCGCGCAGCTGCCTCAACCACAATGTGTTTGATACTGAGATGAGTGGGAACACAAATATCCCACTCTCCCCTTTCACCAAACTACTTCCTTCCCAATGAACACCATTGGAACATGCTTAAAACAGGAATCCCCCACACTCCACCCTGTACAGTAATATTTCAAAACTTTCGAAACCTTTTAATAAACCTTAAACATTTAGGAATTTCCTTTTGCATGCATCACAGCTATGCTCTATCACATGAGATAAGGTTATTTATTAGAAGGCACGGAAAAAAAAAGAACAAATGAGGAAATTATGGTTTGCATTCAGTTTATATCTTGTGCCTATTACTTCGCACATTCATTTTTTCTTCTCTGTAAGAATATACTTTAATGCCAACTACAAACTGTGTGGCCACAGCAAGGAAATTTGGCATCACGCTCTTTTACGCCCTCTCTAAAGACTGGCGAAAGCGAAGGTGTTGTTGTATCTAGTTCGACGCGTTTTGGAGAAGTTTGTTGGAGATCTCTAACAAAAAAAAGAGTGTGTTGTACGTGCTTAATCATAAGATTCATGAGTGAGCAAAATTGCTGCTCCTTCTATTTGTCTTTAACGTATCCGACTAACCTAAAATTGGGCATTTTGCCAAAAATGGGCACATTTTTTTAATGATTTTATTCCATACGCCATTTCATTAGCTTTATCAAAATACCAAGCACATACATTTTCCGTTCCTTGAACAAAAACTTCAAGTGTTTTAGTAAAAGCAGATGCCATTACTTTAGGCAAGGTGTCATACTTTAAAACGCGTTTTACTCCAAATATGTT
>BMAO01024490.1:0-86531 GCA_019973975.1 Trichonephila clavata
ATAGAAATAAAAACTTTCAAAGAAATATTTAAATAGTAAGTAACAATATAATGAAGGGTATGAACGAATTTCAAGAATTTTGTGGAAAACTGTATTTTAGAGTCAAATAAATATTAGAACAGGTGCAGTTGCCATAAAATTAATTAGTTTCATTAATGTAAGTAAAAATAAATACTAGAAGTAAAATACACAAGATACAAGTAGATAAAAGAAAAATAAATACAAGTAAATAAATACTAACTAACCTTTATTATAAAGACATAAATATCATTTGCCATTGGATTTAGTCCAACTTAGTTACAAAACTTAAAGATTTTAGATATTTTTCTAGATTGTTTGATGTTTCGAATTCTTTTAGGATGTTTTCAATTAACACTTATTAGTTAAAATACTAAAAGAAGAAACACAAAAAGTATCTTTTAATTTGAAATCCAGAGAATTAGGCGACCCTGAAATAAAAAGGGGAAAAAAACATTTGCAAAATTGAATGGGGAAATAATGTGTCCGCTCAAACCACGATGAGTTTGAAAGTGTCCGCTCAGCCCACGAAATGTTATGTGTCCGCTGTAGACAAGCCACTGCTAAAAGCCCTCGTAATATTCACTCACTCTAAGTGTATCTTTAATTTAAAAAAATTGAAAGGAAAGCAAAAATGATTCACCTGAATACACACAAATCTTAACTCCTAATCTGAAATTTCTATTCATAGCACAAAAGCCCTAATATAAGATCCTCTGTATGAAGTCTATAATTTTATTGCAAGAAAATAATAACTATTTCATTGAACTTTTAACAGAGAGTTATTCTCAGCGTTTACTTTACATATGACCTTGAGAATCACTTTCTTCCTCGCATGAGTCGAATCTAACGTAAACAATTACCAAACTGTCTGAAATTTATTTCAGACAGAGCGTAGGTGTATTCAATACTTGTATTCCATTACAAGTTTCTTTGATGTTTGTTAGAGCAAATGTATTTAGACTCAAGGGAATTATATTTTAAAGCATTATGTTTAATATATACTCCAAATGAAAGTAGATCAAAAGCTATAACATGTATTTTTATTCTCAACGCGTATCAGATATATATAATTGTATTCCACATTATTTTCTTTCATTTCATTTACGGAATAAGAATCATTTGTTATTTTAAATTAGTACAAAAAGTTTTCCAGGAAGTAATTATAAAACAAAATCAACTTTTATAAAATTTGATTCAGTAATTTTTTAGGATTCTTTTTTATTGGATAATACATATTATTTTCTACATTTTTACTAATTTAAAGTGTTTCAACTGTAGTACTTTCTTGCACTTTTCGGTTTCGCCGTCATAAATATCGCCAAGAAACCTTTATTTGCGACAACTCACAAAATACGCATAAATAATAAATGATAGTTTAAATAAATTATAGTTTTAAAAAAAACTAAAAAACACGCTTTTATATTGAATCGAACTAAAAAGTAAAAAAATAATTCTTAATAAAGAATAAAATGATTAACGAGAAAATGAATGTCATTGTGGTAAAAGCGTGGGGTGCTTTGTACTACATTTTTACACTAATTTAGCTTTTCGGAATAGAAGTTAGAAATTGTAACAATGATACATTTATAGTTCACCCCACGCTTTTACCCCAATGCCATTCATTTTCTCGTTAATCATTTTATATTATTTTTTAAGAATTATTTTTTTACTTTTTAGTTCGATTCAGTATAAAAGCGTGTTTTTTAGTTTTTTTTTTTTTTTTCAAACTATAATTTATTTTTCATTTTTTAGTTCAAACGACAATAAAAGCGTGTTTTTTAGTTTGTTAAACTATCATTTATTCATTGTTGAATTTATCCTAGAGTTTGATATTTGAAGCTGGAATTACGTGGCTGTGGAATTAGTCTTGCTCTTCAATAGATATTAATTAACGGGTCTGAAGTGTATTTATTCTCTCCGTTTACGAGGCCTCGGATCGTTATATTAGATTCCGTCTCTTTTGAACAAGTCAAACAAATAAAAGTGTGTAAAGAAGAAAAAGTTCGAACTACAAAAATTTTTAATGTATCATGTTCTTTACGGATTAAATATAAAAAATTCCTCCTTTTTGTTTTCTTTTTTCACATGTTCATGCATTGCCATCCACTTCCTAGCTATAGTTCGAATTTCAAGTCTAGCTCCTCGGAAAGTCACACAGTTTAAAATCAATTACAAAATTCCACCCGGATAGACATTAAAGAAAGCGAGTTATTAAAAACATGGTAATATTAAGTGTCAATTGTTTTTTCATCTTTTAAATGTATTCCTTTCATGTTAATTCGTATTATCATTTCTAAGCGTATTGCTTTATAAAAATAAAAAAAATATATTTAGCAGTTAGAACGCAAATTATTTTTTTTCACATGCTCGAGCCTTTTTTTTTTCCATTTTCAGAAAAATGTTTATATTATGGTTAGAAATTGCTAACACACACACACCCTCCACTTTCTCAGATACAGAACACTTCTTTTGTTTGTTTTATTTCTTTTAACCGCAAGTGTATTTTATACTTGCATATATAATTAGCGTTAAATTCAAAACACTTTAGGGTTACACCTTATTCTTTTAGTCGCCAAATCTGGAAATGATGTAGGAAATTAATCGCCATGTCTGAAAATGGTATATGGAACTAGTCGCCAAATTTAAAAATGATATATGCAATAAGTCGCCAAATTTGGACGTGATATATAGATTTGCCGCCAAATCTGATTATCCTTATTCCTGACGATCCTAAAAAAGAGAATGGAACAAAATTATGAAATTTTTGTTTTGTCATCGGTCCTTGACAAGTGTGCGAAATTTCGAATGAATCCGATCTTTTTAAGTGGGAAAAAATCGAGTTCTAAGATTCCGTTACATGCAAGTGAAACTTATAAAAGCATGTTAAAAAATTAAAAAACACATTTTTATAGTTAATAGAACAAAGTTGTGACTTAATCTTTTAGTCGCCAAAACTGGAAATGGGATCTGAAATTAGTCGCCAAGTGCTGGATGAGATCTGAAAATGGGAAACGTTAATTCTGATGATCCTGATCAGACAACGGAGCAAAATTATTAAATCATTTTATTGTCATCGGTCCTGGACAAGTGAGCAAAATTTTGAATTAATTTCACTTTTTAAAATGGGTAAAAATTGAGTTCATATATTCCGTTACATACAAGTGAAGCTTATAAAAGGGTGTTAAAAATACTGATAAATGTTAGTTCTCATTGGTGTATCATCAATTATTGAGGCATTATTCAAAAGATGTAACTGATAAGAAAAGATCTGATTTGTTTTGAAAATGTCATGGTAAGAGGTTACCAGGGGGAATATTCCGTTTGGCGTCTGTTGTATCATTTTTGGCGACTTTATCACCTGCACCGCGAAACGGGAAAATACCTACTTTCTTTCAGGCAACCCACCAGTTAAATTTTTAAGGGCAACATTAATATAAGTGTATTAAAAAAAACATTTTTTTTTTCGCTCAGCACACGAATTATCCCATGAATTCCTGATTAGAGCTGAATTTGTTGAAAAGTTGCTTAGCTTAAATTTTATTCTCTCAGGGAGAGAGTCAAGTCTTTTCTCTGTCTATCTCTAACATTACAGAAAAATATTTTTAGTACAACCTACGAAAATTTTTTAGCACTGATAGGCAACAGAAGAGTGTATTAGGTTACAACAATAAAGTTTTTTATACATCACTCCCATTTTGTCTTTCCGAAATCCGATCTCTTTTACCGAGAAACAGTATTAATTTAGAACAGCGGTTTCCAACTTTTAGAACTTCATGAACTACTAAAGGTATAATTTTATATTTCGTAGACCCATGGTTGCTGGCTCTAAATGGGCCTGTATCAAAATTCCTTCGGGGCCCTGTTAGTGAGACTGCAGTTACACATGTTGGGGCCCCTGTAGAGCTTAGAGGCCCCGTATCATTGATACGGTGGTAGTTACGCCCCTGAGTGAACCCTTAATATATGATTGACTATATTGTTTCTTATTTACGGCACTTATTATGTCCACATCCCCAAAAGGAACTTCACTAAAAACAAGAACAAACTGGCAACACAAATTAATATCAACAAACTGAAGTGTATGTTGCCAATTTACCATGGTTACCAGTGGCGTAACGTACACCCCAGGATTCCAAATAATATACTAATTAGTAATATTTTTGATAAAAGAGACTCTTTTTATTTTAACATTATTAAAACGCCTTTTTGGGAAAGTAACCTACATCTATCTATTTTTAGAAATATCATCTTAAATTTTATAAAGAGAAATAACGATTTAGTCACAGATAATGATGTTAAGCAAAATAATTTTAAGCTATTCTGCAATAATTGCTTGGAATACAACAATCCTAGTAACTTCATTTTTAAATATATTTCTAAAATATCTCTCTAATTCCCCTTTTCAAAGTTTAAGTATTATTCTTTGTTTTTTTTCTCCTTCTGTTTTTTATTATTTTCAATTTGTTTTTTTGTTTTTTGCTTTGTTTAACAACTACAAAAAAACTATCCAGGTGGCGCCACTAATTTTTACATCTGGTTTTACCAATCTAACACGTCATTTTTAACGATCATTTAGTGTATGGTTCTTGTACGTAAAGTTTTTTCCCGCTCTCTGGTTATATGCATTTTTTCATGTAAGTTTTTGCTTCATTATTCCTTTTCAAAATTATTTTTATTTGTATTTTGTTAGGATTCATTTCCTTTCATATTTTCTATTATTTTTATTTTATTTTTCTTTTGGTTGCAAATCACACGTGGTTGGTTTTAGGCCTAACTTTTCAATGTTTTCCTGTTATGTATAAAATTTCTGCTGAACAGGGGAAGGTGGATCCATAAAATATATTTAACCCTAATTTGCTGGTCCTAATTCAGCAACAGCTTTAAAAATCATAACAGATCTTCATTTTAGTCTATTGACTCTTTTGGCTTCTTACATTTTAAAGTTCTAATTCTGTTAATGTTATACATACGCTTAGTTAATTCTTCTATAATAGACTCTTCCATCATTTTTAAAGTATGTTTGTAATCTGGTTTGGATCTTCTGGCTTTGTTAATGATATTATTTTGTATTATCAATTTTATTATGCCATGTATTTCTTTCATTTTATGTTACTATATATATATATATATATATATATATATATATAAAGCCTGACTGACGCCAAATACATACCCTTTGTAAGATTTGGCTTGGGACCCAAAACCTGACTTCGCAGTGGGTCCCTAATATTCTCCGTTACACTACTGATGGGAACCAATTCATAGTTTCAAATGTAGCTAGGTACACAGTGGCGTAACGGAGAGCCCCCCCCCCCTGCAAAGTCAGATCTTAGACCCTAAGTCGGGTTTTACAAGACGTTCGTACTTGGCTTCATTCTGGCTTTGGGCCGCCTAGAATTCTGGGTGGACATGAGAATATTATTTAGTAAATTTTGTAAAAGGAGTCCATTCAGAGACGAATTTCTCACGTTAAGCTCATGGATACTCGCCCTAATTTGCAGGCCTAAACTCAAATGTATTAATTTCATCGAAAGAGACAAATATATTTTAAAGATAAAGAATTGAGACTGTTGCTAACAAAAAATTGACTGGGAGGGAGCTTCTTGAGAAGGCCAGTCCCCCTTCCCCCGAGGTTGTGCAGTAACTCAAGAAGTTTTTCTGGAAGATGCGTTTTGAAAATTTATTGTGAGGCATTCTTAAGTTATGAGGTCTGTCACTAATAAGTCCTTCTGTTGTTGTTGTTTCTTATCCCACTTGACCGACAGAAACATGTAGATCAAGTCCATGAACCCGTGCGTTTTTAAGAAATCAAGAACTGTAGTTGGACTTGAGAACAAGCAAAGAGGTGGGCAGGTGCGGCTTGGTTCACATTGCATTTCGAACAAGGAGGGTAAACTTTAAGACCATCCACATGCCGTTGAGCTCGAGTATGTCCACTTCGTAGTCTAGCAAGAGTAGTTTCATCTGGCCTACTGCTTGTCCCAAGTAAAGCAGCACCAGGGCGATTTCCTTCATACCATTTATGCACGGGGCCTACCTCCAAGAGGAACTGATATCTTGTTTGACCCGGGTAGCAATTTCTGAAAAAGTAAGGCAGCCACGATGTGAAGCCCTTTTTGTTGCTTCTAGTGGGATGATCACTCAATCTCTCTCTCTGAGGCCCTCTGAGCCGTAATTTTGTAGACCTTTTAAGTAGCTCTCCGTAAGTTTAATTTTAAGACAGTCATACCTACAACAATAAAAATAATGCATTAAGCAATTTAATATTTCTTGAATTAGTGAGCTTATAACTCTCGGTTTTCTTAAAAAAAACAAAAAAATTTTAATCTCATAATTCTAAGCAATTTTTTTTATGAAACTCTCACATTTTTTGAATATTTTAAGTAATTAAAAAGCATGTTTTGACTTTATAATTCGTAATTTTTTATATAAATAACCAGTTCTCTCTCGCTTCATAATGTCGCTATTATACTTATTGCTTCCCGTCTACGCATTTGCTTAAAAATATCTTTAGTGAAGAATGTTTTTCAGCAAAACTTTCCGTAAATAAATACCTATATTTCGAAATCTGTTTATAGTTAATCTTTTCCTTGTTTGAAAAAATAAGCTCTTTATTTACTATGTATAGTTGTGAATAAAACATTCCTTTTATTAATATGATATAGTGACGTCTTTCAGGTTCGTAAGAGCTTTATTTCAAATCCATTATTCGGTGCATGAAGATACTGAATAAATGTCCTCTCTAAAGCTATGTAAATGATTATTGTAGAGCTGATTCATAATGTTGAATCATGATCAAATGACGAGGACCATACACAAACCGATAGCCTCCTCACTTTTCTGCTTAATGTGTAGTAAGCAGAGGCGGATAAAGGTAGTTGGAGGCCCCTGGCGGTAAAAGATTTGAGGCCCATGGGCTCAAGAGTCGAAAAGCTAAAATAGTGAAAAGGTCGCTTATATACTTTAAATTCTCAAAATAAAATGTATTGCTAATAATAAAACTCAATGGCTAAAGAAAAATATTAACTGTATATATAAAAAAATTAAAAACCTTACTGAAGAGCTTACAGTTTCGCTATACAACTTGATTTCTCTTTGGCAAATTCATAAAATATTTTTACCATATTTATTTTGTCCAAAACCTTTTCTTCTGTACATAATATGACCACGTTGTTCAATTTGTCTTTTCTCCCTTAATACTTCTTAAGTTATAACACGTTTTAAAACTGAAAAAGATATTTCACCTGATGCATTCAATATGAGTATTGTTAAAAATATTTTTAACAGTATTTCTACGTCAAGATTCCTCTTGCAACTCGAAAAATTTCTAGTGGGGGTTTTCATTGTATCTTTGTTTTCTTTTCATTTCTTGTTCCATTTTATATTGCCAGAATTAAAAGATTCGATATTGTCTTTGTAAGTTTTCTTAAATTTGTATGTAGCATTCTAATTTTATGTAGTGATCTCTCGTCAAAAAATACAGCTAAATGTTCTATAATAGTTTCATAAATCTAAGCTCTTCGGGATAGTTCTGGTCTTGCCCTGTCGCATATGACATAAATTAATAAAAATAATCTATTAATAAAAATTAGTCACTGTGAAATTTACCATTCTTTAAAAATATCACAACCGACTTCTTTATTTTCAGCCAAAATAATTTTTGTTTCTTTTACTGCCTGCGAGTTTGTCCAGCTTCCTCTTCAAATAAGAGCTTTAAATCGGTCGTTCCTTGTTTTATTTTTCCAAATTTATTTATGAAATTTTGAATACAAATTTCTGGAGATTTTATTAAGCTAGATTCTTTTAATTATTCACACTTAACTTATTGCAATGATTTGCTAGCAGCATTTATTCCCTGAAGTTATAGTATTCTCAATCATGTTCATTAGGGAAGTTTCATATTTCCCCCATCTTTTTCAAAAGGGAAGCAGCCTTTATTATTGTGGGGGTTTCCCCCCTCGCTTTTATTAATCGTTATCTTGCTATTTTAAGGCCTAAATTCAACTAACTCGAAATAGTTTGATTTGAACTAGAAATATCTTGTATCACGTAACTTCATTTTATTTCATTAGTAAAATACACTGATGTAAATAAAAATCCCATCACAAAGAAGGACTTGTGCTATATCGGAGATGTTTGGTAGACGTGTTTATAGATCTAAAAGATGCCTTTGATTCAAATTCAAGGGCGTAGCTACCGCCGTATCATTCATACGGGGCCCAAGCTACAGGAGCCCCAACATGTGTAATTACAGTCCTACTAATAGGACTCTTATATCTGAAAAAGGACATCGAAAGAATTTTGGTACATAACCCACTCAGAACTAGATAAACCAGTGTTCAAATTTCTCGTTAGCATAAGTGTGGCACTAGTTGCGCCACGTGGAGGATGTAAATCAAGTGCACTTTAAATACGCAATTTTGGTACATAGCCCACTCAGAACTAGATAAACTAGTGTTCAAATTTCTCGTTAGGCGCATAAGTGTGGCACTAGTTGCGCCACGTGGAGGATGTGAATCAAGTGCATTTTAAATACGCACTATGAAGCTCGTGAGTCTTATTTATCATTGAGATTTGACGTAGTGAGTTGATGTATATCCAAAATGACTTTAAGACGACGAAGAAGCCATTATCAACGGCTCCCTGAGCTTAAACGAGGTAGTATAATAGACCTAAAAAAAGTGGATTTCTTTCCATGATATTTCAGAAAGACTTGGAAAGAATGTATCCACTGTGCATGATTTTTAGCCGCAGTGGTCTCGGAAAGGACCTACTTCAAGAAAACTATGGTTCAATCACGCACGGGTCACCACTGACAGAGAAGGCCGCAGTATTCATCCCATGGTAAGGAAACGTAGCACATCTACAGCAGAATTTACAGTTTTTTCCGGCGCCAGAGTGACACAGTAAATTGTAACAAATCAATTTGAGAAACAACTCCCAGCCAGACGCCCTGTAGCGTTCAGATTATTAGCTCTAAATCATTGACGTCTGTGGTTTCAATGATGTCATTCTGGAGATCATTGGAGTGTGTAGTGTTCTCCGATCAAAGCTGTTTCTGCCTTGGTTCTACTGATACAGTGGCGTAACGAAAAATATTAGGGGCCCCATGTAAAGTCAGGTTTTCCGCCCTAAGCTGTAGTTGATGTCAGTCAGGCTTTGAGGCCCTAGAATTTTGGCACACCCTCGCGATGGGGGAGGGGGTTGATGGATGTTCCTTACGCCACTGCAGTAATGGCTGTATATTGATTAAAAGAAAGCCAAGTCAAAGTTTGCAAACAATCTTTCTTCCACCTAGATACACTGTTCCTGCGTCTACAGTTATGGTCTGGCGTGAGCAATTTTCTTTGATTGATGGAGCACTTCGAGGTTAATTCCCACATCATGTCAACAAACTTGTACGTTCGTCTGGCGATTCAAACTGTTGCACGGCCATTTATAAACTTTATTCAAGGGGTGTTTCCCAACAGGATAACTTGCTTCCCCATACCCTGTTGTAACCCAACATGCTTTATAGGATGATAATGTGTTACGTTGGTCTGCTAGATCAGTAGTGGCGAATTAAGTGGGTGTCGACCTGGCGGCCGCCAGGGGCCCCCAGCGCTGGTAGGGGCCCCAAGCTTGATAAGTGCAAAAGCCAGCGACAAACCAACCACGCCACCTTGCAACAAGAAATGAAAAGAAAACAAAGATACAATGAAAACCCCGGTAGAAACTTATCGAGATGTAAAAGACATCCTAATGTAGAAAAACTTTTGAAAATATTTTTAATACCGATATCGAATGCATCAGGTGAATGATCTTTTTTAGTTTTAAAACGTGTTAAAAATAATTTAAGAAGTACTATGGGAGAAAAAAGAAATTGAATAACATGGCCATATTATATACAGAATAAAATGTTTTGGACAAAATAGATATGGTGAAAATAATTGATGAATTTGCCAAAGAGAAATCAAACTGTATAGCAAAACTGTAAGCTCTTAAGTAACGTTTTTAATTTTTTTTTATGTACAGTTTAGATTTTTCCTTTAGCCGATGAGTTTTATTATAGCAATACATTTTAATTTGAGAATTTAAAGTAAGCGACTCTTTTCACTATTTTAGTTTTTCGACTCTTAAGCCCATGGGCCTCTAACCTTTTACCGCCAGAGGCCTCCAACTACCTTAACCCGCCTCTGTAGATCAGCAGATATTTCTCCAATCGGGAACAAATGGGACATCATTGGATGACAATGACAGTTTCATCCACAACCAGAATTAAACAATCTTATACAGACCGACCAAGAACAACAGGTATGAAACTCCATTCCAAACTGATATCCAGTACCTGTAGGACAAATGGTATGCACGTTTGCATGCTTGCATTTAAAATTGTGGCGGTTACACCAGTTTTTAGTGTATCATCATTTCACATTTGAAATGGCTCTACTCACACATACATTAACCTGTGATTGAAACTTTAATCAATTAAATAAGTTTCCTATACAAAAGTATTGCCGAAGTTTCATTAGTCGACAATATTTTTTCCTTGGTGTTGGGAATTTTTCCCATCAACACACACACATAAAATGTAAGCGAGGTTAATTAACCTCGGCTGTGGACTAAAATCGAACTTGTTTGACTTGTAACTTGAATAGTATTCATTTGTTCGAGATAAAATTTGGGCAAAAAGAAAAGAAAAAAAAAAACGCATGCGAAAAATTTGTACAGATTGAAACAATACATATATACGGGAAAATGATAGCTAGGGCTGCTAAATGGTTCAAATACGGTTTGCAATATCTGTTCAAGATCTTTTTGTTGCACGTTGAATTTATAAATAAAATCCATCAAGCTTGGGGCCCCTGGCGGCCGCCAGGTCCACCACCCGCTTAGTCCGCCTCTGGAAGTAAAAGTTGCAGTTAAATAGGTACTTGACATCTTTTACTGTCAACTAATTTCGTCAAAAAGTAAAAATAAAAAACTTCGTCAAATGTAAAAGTATGCAGACAATAGACAAAATCTGCTTCCGCACATGTTCAAGCACAATGTTCTTCATTACGCATGCTCAAAAATAATAATGCTGTTCATAATTTGTAAGATTTCATTCTTTCATTTTGTTTGGAAAAAAGATGAGGAGTAACGAAGTATTTCAATTCAAGGAACTCTAAAATTTTCTCTGCTTTTACCTTGTCTCTAGATATATTTGAGATATCAAAAATTCAACGTAGAATTACCTGTTATCGTAAATAAAGAACACCCATCTTTCTAACACAAGAAATAATGACGGGATGTCTGTGCAGAACAAAGCCTACTTGGGAAAGCCATTTCTATATACTCGTCTTTTTTTGAGAAAAGAATTTATTGACCTGCTCTTTTATCAACATAAAGAACAGCTGCACACACAATGGAAGAATGTCTCTCTTTTTTTTCGTGAGCAACCATATTCTCCATAAAATCATTTGTCATGATACTAACAAATTGAGAGATTTTTTTTATCAGAATATATTTATATATTATACTGCCGAAGTCATTCAATGTTATTTTTAAAGAGCTCTTGTAGAGTTAAAATTATGAGCTAAAAAAAAGGAAACAGTTTTAAATCCTGAATTGCAGCGATAGGAGCTGGATAAATTATATTGTTTTTACTAACGCCGCATTTTTTAAAGCAACACGAGGGCTATTGGTGATGAACTTCGTAATTTTGAACCCCGGTCAAGTAACAAGGATCCCATCTTCACTCAGGGCCGTTTTTAACCTCCCTGACGCCCTAGGCACTTCAAATTGTTATGCCTCTTTCCCATCCACTATTTCCAAAGCACCTTCCACCTTCAGTCCTAACCTTGCCAGTTTTAATTCGGGAGAGTTTTCCCCTAAACTCTCTTACTCTTTCCCCTTCCTTTGTTTTTGCTGTTTGGAGAGTCTTTCCATTATCCACCACCTATGGACACGTCGTATCCTGGAATGGCAACCGTAAGGAAAGGATAGTGACATGGCTTAGCCACTCTTACCATTTCTTACCTTACGACATCACGGACCCCCTACCCTTTTGTAAATTAGTACAGTAAATAAATGAAATCGTTTGCATTTATGGTTTAGAGCATAGGTTCCCAAACTTTTTTGAACTGGCGCCTCCCTTTCCAAATAAATATTTCGATACCGCCCCCTCCCACTCTAGAGAAATAAGAGTGTACATAATACATGGTAAAAACAAGAGTAAAGTTTTAAAAAAAATATCCTATTACTAATAAAATATATTTTTTAATTTAATTTTTTTCTAAAGCCCCAATTTTTTAACTTGGGAATCTGAAATATCTATTGCCACAAATATATTTAAATGTGTAATATTATACATTTTAGTCACAGATAAAAGATATTGTTAGAATTGAAACACTACTGATTTTCTTCCCGTAATAAACTATTGCTTTCAAAATAAATATAAATTGACAGTTTCAGCCTTTAAAGAATCACACTTTAATTACTGGTTTTTATATTTAATTATGTTTCTTGGATAATATACGTAATGCAATGCAGTGGACAAAACATTTTCCCTACTGCTCCCAGAAAAAGACAACACGTGTACTACAGAAATTAAAATGCACTATATCATTCAATTTAATGTACGTCTGAATGTAATGTAATCTTATAAGTTTTTTATCCACGTCCCGCGAACTACCGAAATATGTGAATTTTCCTACATGTGATATAGAAATGATTTAAATACATACAACCAACATAAGGTAAACAGTATTACAGTTTACTTTTGTTAGTACATAATTAGAGTGTTTTTTGAGTCTTCTTTAGACTATGTTTGGTTAATCTTCCCAAACCCCTCCGTGCCATCTCAACACCCCCTAATTTTCTCTGGGTCTTTTACTGCCTCCCTGAAAGTCTTAACCGCCCACAAGAGGGCGTTATCGCCCACGTTGAGAACCTATGGTTTAGAGTATACATTCTTCTATGAACTGTTTTCAACCTGTTAATTATCATCTTTTTTCATTGCTTATCGCTTTACTATCTTTTACTTTTAGACACCCTTATTCTTTGTTGAGTCACTTTCATTTTACTGGTACAACAAAGATTTCCTTCAAGCTTTGATCATTGCAAAATCATTAATAACATCAGTGTAATCAGTTTCTATGGTAATATTATTTTGAGCGCATAGCAACATCAAACCCTTAAGCTTTTTATTTTCTATAGTAGACCTCGTTTCAGTCCTTACTCTCTTAAGAGCAGAAATGCTTCTCTCGTGACTCACTAGGCGGTGGTACGTTCCCTGTAATTCTAATTTTTTCTAGTTTTTATCCCTCCAATTTTTCGCGCCCTAGGCACATGCCTAGTGTGCCTAAGCGGAAAAGCGTCCCTGTCTTCACTTGCACATCACTCTCCAAGCGTTCACACCACGCCATTAGGACTCTGACAGAAATAATACATATCAGCTCCTGTACGCGGTGATTCTTAAGTGGCATCGCCGGCCACGAGTTCGTAACCATGACCATCACGATATCGTAACCATATAAAATAAATCATAGAAATAAAAAATGGCCTCCAGTAGATTTAGAAATGATAATAATGCTAAAATGTAGGAATTATGTCTGAGAATCCGTGTTGCTCATGGAGCAAGGATTTTCAAATTTTCAATTCCATTCTTGTATAAAAGGTTGGCACATTAGTCAGTCTACAACCTTTATCATTAAATTATAGAACAGTTCCTTTGTCTTCTGTCGTTTTTATTTACCTTTCTCTATTTTAATCCAATAAATACAGACAAAATAAGAATGAAACTAAATTTCAATCAAATTTAATTTTGAAATTCACTGATATCTAAAACAATAAATATGATCATGAAAAATAAATGCAATGGTGAAAAAAGATCACTCTGGAATGGATGATAAAAACTCATTTTCTTTGCAGACAAAATTTTTAAATATTAATCGAGTAATGAATCAATAAGATTTTGATACATTCCATTCATCAATTTGTGGCAGGTAACTAAAAAAAGTGGATTTTGTTTTCATAAATAAACGCAACAGTCAGTCACTAAGCTGACATAGTGCTGCTACCCCTCGATTGATCCAATGCTTTGCTGGCTTACTGGACGGTAAATCGATCATCATGACGAAATTGGTGGAATGTCCGGTAGTGCTCAGTGTCCCTCTTCGGGCACTTGTCTTGTACACAGGGCAACTGTAAGAAGCACTGTAAATGAATTCATTTCGCTTTCCAGGTTTTATCCATATCTAAAAGGTATTTGTCAAGAAAACATAGATAGGGGTAGAAAATACGTCATACAGTAAAGTAATTAAAAGTATACAAAAAGCTTAATTGTATGTCCATGTAATAAGGCACGACGTGTCATGTCATGTTATTGATTGAACATGACACACACACACACACATATAATTTTAAAGTTAAATATGAGTTTCAATAAAAATCTAAAATAAAAGAACATTATAAGACAGATAGCCAGCTGGGTGGTGTAGTTGATTTGTCGGTGACCTTCTGCACCTTTGGTTGCGGACTCGACCTCGATCCCAGTCGGTGGATTTCCATGATGCAGAGAATCGACTGCGTCTGTGTCGTATGATTATGTGTTAAGTAAAAGATCCCTTGAGTGCCTGTTTAGCTTGGGTGCTCTCGGCCAAATTAAATACCTAGAACAAGTTCACATCGTCAGAGCTCAGGTGCCTTCCTCTGGGGAAGAAACTGAGCGTCAGAATTACTACGGCAATTGGTATTGCCTTTATGGTGCCGCATTAATACGTGATACCAGTACAAGGGGAATGTACTAGGTCTGCAATGGTAAAAATACTAATCCGCAGCCTCATTGGGAAAAAAAGATAGATCATTTTAAGTAAATTAGTAAGAAAATCTAAATCCAGTTATTGTCTGGTTATTTTTTAATTTGTTTGTTTTAACAAAGCATTAAAAATCGAAAATTATAATAAAAAAAGGAATTTGCTTAAATATTTGTTGCAACACTGATTTGATTTTTTTTTCTTTTTGAAATTCTTCAAAAAAGCGGCAAGTTCTCTCTTTGGTGTGGTGTCGATATTAGGAAAGGGAAGAACCAGCTCCGGTGTCATCCTCCTCACTTGACCATAGTTTAAAATTATGAGGTCCGTCGCCAATAGCGCTTGTATTTCTTAAAAGTGCGACAAAAATAAAGACTCACTCACTCAAAAAAATGGCATTGCATTTGGCTTTCTACTTTAAAATTTTATTGCTAAAACTAATTCCTTTACGTCATCCCCCCTCCACACACATTCAGAATCGAACCAATGACAGGGAGATTTTCGTTGCAGAGAAAGCATTTCTACGCATCACTCGTACGTTTTTTTTTTAAAAGTTCCTTATGCAATTTTCAAAATGAAGTAAAACACATATACGCAATCACTCAACACGGGCAATACTTTCAAAAGATACGACATCGTACTCAATTAATAAACGGCATTCAAATGTTTCTAAATTTGAATATTTTGTTTTTAAGGGAAATCCTTATACTATACCACGAAAAGATTTAATTTTTACCAATTTTAAATATTGATTCAGGATATTGATCTACATTCAGCTTTTTCAAAAACATCCAAGTAAGCCTATGCCAGTGAAAAAATATATGAAATGACTTCCTATCAAATTTAAAAGAGTACACGGACAGGATGTAGCTATTGGGAAGAGAAGTAATGATATCTACATTTCAAATCCTGATGACGGTCGCGCTAGCCAATTGGTTATTTTAATGAGCTTTGTTATCGGTGATATTAAAATCAAATTGTGTATTCCGAGTCTTGATTTCACTAAAAGCCCGTCGTACAGGATGACGACAGATGAGAATCAACGTTCTTACAACATGAAATGGAAAACCAACTGAGCATCATTCTCTTCTCATAATAATGGTTCGAAATCAGTTCCAATATAGCTTACTAATATATGATATATTTGATTTAAATTTTAAAATACAATTAGGATTCGAATATAATGAACCCTTTTTAACAAATTTCGCGATTTAACGAGTTTTTCTCTGTCCCCGTTAAAAAGAAGCTAAAAAAACCATATTCAACGAATAATAAACCCCGATTGTTTCAACAGCTGGGAAAAATTTTTTAATTAGGTATTATGAAAAAAAATTGGATTTTTTTTTCAAATAACATGTCCTTTCTGTTCCGGACAATTCTGTTCTGATCTTTTTTGTCCGGAACAGAAAAAGACTTTTCTTGTGTAAGCAGCAAATTTCGACAGGAAAGGGTGCAATTAGAATTATTAGACTTTACAGGTGCAGGTGAGTCACGAAAGTAATCTATCGTGTGAGTTTGGAATAGGATAAGGAAATTCTTTTCTTATATCAACCCACTCCACAGGGAATATTTTAAGATTTTAACGATTACGATACATTTGACGACGGACTGCCTGTCTGTGCAATTGTAGTTGAGGAAATTGTTGATTTGTCGGAGCGAATGAATAGCGATTCTGATGCAGAAATCGATAATGCAACTATTATCAAAACAGTTACATTTTGTAATGCTTTACATTGTTCGGAAACTGAAAATATATCTTATGAAGCAGGATGTAAATAACGCAGTAAATTCTTCTCTACTTAGAGTCGAAAAAGAGTCAGGAAACAAAAAGATTATGAAACATTATTTATCAATATTTTAAAATTTTTAATTTGCTGATGCGTAATAATTCACTAAAAGTATTTAGTAGGTGAATAAAAAATTTGCAATTTCTAATTATGGATATTTTTTGCGTAGTTGCTTATTGTAGAATTTCCAAAAGATAAGAGCAAAAAATTTATATTTTGTTTAGACCCCGATATAACGAATAACCCCGAAATAAAGAACAAAATGCTCAATCCCGATGAATTCGTTAAATCGGGGTCTGACTGTACTTTAAAAATCTTGTTCATCAATGGTTCGAAAATGTAATCAGAGTAGGACAACCTCAGTCAATAAAAAAATGAGAGAAATACTAAGTGCCAATCAAGTCTCGGGTACTATTAATTTCTGAATTATACTGACAGACTGTCGGTGAAGAGGACTTCGAAATTTCGAACCGCGGGAAAGTGGCAAAGCTGACATTTGAGCTTTGAGATGACCAACTCTCCAAATTCCACACCAAGCCAATATGGTTTCATTCAGTGTTGACAGACTTAATATGCCTCAGTCCCTCTTTCCCACAGGTGTTTGTTGGCACCAAAATTCCTGAGTTAAAGGGCATTATTTGTGAATGGACAGAGACATCTTAAGAATTCTTGAAGTCCTGAATCCCTCTGCAACAGCAGGCTTTAGCTACGATCCTTTTAAGCAGACAATAAGTAACAACATACTTTGACAGGTGCATTGGCGTAACGTACACCCCCACATCGAAGAGGGGCCCAAAGCCTGGCTGACCTAATGTAAGTACCCTTGTAAGATCCAGCTTGGGGACCAAAACCTGACTTTCCAGAGGGTCCTAATATTTTCCGTACTAATAAATACTAATAAATGTATGGGACTCACGATCTCAAAACCTTAGATACAAACCGATTATTACCTTTGGACTATATGAGTAATGATGGTGTATGGTGGAAGGCCAAAGTCTAGACACGAATGGCGGATATGGCATGATGATACAGTCCAGCAACTGTCACTAGTTGGCTTCATTAGCGTAATGGAGAACATTAGGTGCCCCTGCAAAGTCAGGTTTTGGGCTCCAAAGCGGATCTTACAAAGGGTACATTCTTGGCGTCAGTCAGGTTTAGGGCCCTCTAGAATCCTGGGTATACGTTACGCTACTGGTTAGCATATTGTTCGAAATTCTCAGATTTTCGGAGAATATGTATGGGAAAAACACTTGATTATTGAAATTTTCCCAATCATGATCTTACTGAATGCGAGTCGAGAACGAGACGAGGCATTTCCGAGGTCAAAACTCAGTTTGTAATGCTTGTCGGTTCCTGCTTCCCTCTAATCCCCCTTGTCTACTCTCGGACCCGGCTAGATGTGTGGGAAGAACTGAATAATCAGTCGACGTGATTCACTCTAATTATGTTACTGTCTCAAAATATCAAGCAAGCACAATAATAATCCAATTAAGAAATTTGATCAGTATGCAGAGCGCGAAGGTGAGAATCGTTAGCCTGGGGATAACATTACGAACCCTCAACTGATTCCACGATAACTTATTCAAGCTCAATATCAACTACACCGCGCACTAATAAGCTAAACTTCTATTTAAATAAGGATTACGATACCTGTCCTCTTGTGAAGTTCTTCCTAGAGGCCTTGAACAGTAATCTTTAACTAGATTTGATCTCCTGCGAGTGATCCTCTCTTGGAATTCTTCAATTGATAAACATAGATTTGCACTTAATAAATTCACGGTCCTCCACTCACCAACTAACTCTCAAAACTCGCGAATACAGAATTTATATAATATACTTAATTTGCATAATCACGTTTTCTTCCTTCGGTGAAAGTTGGTTGGCAAACATATTTCCCCAGAAGAGGAAAGGGGATAGTTCCCAAGGGGATAGTCATAGACGCGTATAGATCCGTCACAAGTTGACTCAAGCTTTAAAATGCCCCTGTGAATGCTGAAAAAAGAATAAAGTGCTTGGTTGTTTTCAAAACTAATGTTTTAGCACTTGCCGTTCGCTATAAGAATTCAAAGAATCTCAACCTTGAATGGATGGCTTTCTTCAGCAAAGTGAAGAGTGACAAAGGTTTCTGGCGATGTTTCAGAAGCCGATGATATGTCTGTATTTGAATATACGTAAATTTTTGTGATGAAAATTAATGTAATTGATTAAAATGTCAATTCTTACACACGAAGAATGATATCCCGTAAAGAAAACCTTATGTGTATCTTTTACAAATAAATAAACAAAAATAAAATAATGCAAGTTTAAGTTTTTTATTTTGGGGGAAACAAGTACACACTTTTTAAATTCTCCATAATCTGCCCCCAGTACCTAAAGGCAAAATGATACAATTTTTTTTTTATGTAAATTACTTCGTTTTCTTTCTTCCATTTTTAACTTTTGTGTTAAGGAAAATAATCATTCATTTATTTTAACTCCACTGGAGTACGAAATCCGAATTTGAATATGAAGGCTCCAAGGACATTCTTGTTTGTTTTTATCTGCGTTTTGCTCGTAAACTATGTTGTTTGTCCATCATCGTACCCAGAAATAACCCAAAACTATCCAGGAACTGTATGTTTAATGACTAAGTGAATCGATTGGTACGTGTACGGTGAAATGACTTGTTTGAAGGTTAACAAACATTAAAACGAAAACTGAAGCGATGCTTTCGTAATTCAGTGTATGAAATAAAATGCATCAGGAAATCATTAAACAGATTCAACGAAAAATCGCTATCAACTATAATTCTAATTGATCATCATCTTGCACAACCAGTTGTTTCTGAATATTAAAATTTATTCCTTTGTTTTTTTGGAAAAAAATTTCAGTTTCAATTTAGTGACATGCGATAAATCAAATATATTTTAATACATTTGTAAGTATGTTAGGTCAATAAAAACATTTTTGTTATAATGAATCAATAGGGCAATAGCAATAAAGTGCTCTTTCAAACATCTTTTTTCTTCGCATGTCAGAACAGTTAATTATACTTTTCAAAAACATTCAGCAATTATTTCGTTGGTTTCAATCAATTTTGCTATCCCTCACGAATTTAATGATTGCGGAATTTGTTTTCAGGGTGAATCAAATGCGCACGATACAGAGATAAAATAAGTTTTCCCCATAGTGCCCGCAAACAAATTGTTCTCTTATCATCGAAATTTTTTTTTCTTAAGCAATAAAATACGAGGCATGATCAGAAAAAAAGGTTACATTTGAAAACTTCATATTGTGGTGAAATTTTGTTTCCCCAGAGTGAAGACAAATGGCACTACTTGTCATATAACTGATTTGGAGGTAGGTAGAGAAAGTTATCAGCCGGTTCAGGACGACGATTGAAATGGCAAGACGCTTAGGAAATCGGTCTCGTTTGGAAGTGCGAGCCTTGATTCGATTTTTATGGGCAAAGAGTGTATCCGAATTTGCCATTCACAGTCAAATCGTGAAAGTTTATGGTAAAGAAGGAACATGTAGTGAAATGGTGCAACTCTTTTCATTCAGGCAGACAGGATGTTGAAAACCGCAATATGGCAGGGAGTGGCTGGCGAAGTTCTTCAACGACAGAAATCAACACGGCACGAATTGAAGAACTGATTCAAAATGATCGACGGGTATTGAGTGGAATTCTCGTCAGAGTTGGGTCTGAGCTATGGTAGCGTGCAGTATATCGTTTCTGATGTGCTGTAAAAACATCCGCCGAGACCTGGCTCAATGGACAGGGACCTGATTTCTACCGAGACAGGTTAAAAAGTTGGTTCTGCGTTCTGATAAATGCCTAAATAGAATTGGTGATTATGTCGAAATGTGATAGGCACGTATGCCTCTTATTTCCCTTTTGTATTTTCTGCCTATTGTTAATAAATATTTCTTTATTCGACTTGTAACCTTTTTTTCAGATCAACCGTCGTAATTTTTTAAAAAAAAAGAATGACATTATCTTCTGTGCAATTACTAAGAATTAATGTTATACCTAAATAAAACTTAGACTTAAATGAACAATAGAAAATATTTTTTAACTAGAATATAAAGCAATAATTTACGTTGTGAACAACTTCCCGTTGTAGTCGCTCCTTCACCGTCCTGCCTACCTAAGGGTGTGGGAGGAAACAAAGCATGACCAGAAACTTCTATAATAATAATTATTTTATTATTATTCAAGCACACTAATCATACACAAGTTAAACCACAAAAATATGCTTTAGGAGTGATATAAAGAACGCAATGAACCCTAAGTGAACAAGCGCAAGTAATCAGTTTAATATAACCTAATCTATCTTAGACTATAAATTCCCAATCTACTAATTTAGTATAGTGGCAAACTCCGTTCTTAACTCAAATAGTGAAAATGAATTAAATCTCACCTTCGGAACGCGGCAACAGTTTGTCCGCTCCTTCTATTTTACAATTACAAAAACCTAACTTTATACATACAAACTAATCTTCAAATCAGGGTTTCTTCTTGAGAGGGATGGCTGTGAATTAACGCGAATGCTAGCCCAAAGATTCTCCCAAGAGGATTAGTGAGAAGGTCGCGCAAAGATCCGTCACAACGTAAAGGACTTGTTCCACTTGTGTTAAAAAATTATTTTCTATAGCCATTTTTAACAACGAAAGCGAAGCTTATTTTATTGGGTAATTTTTTTCTTTAATGTTGTTTGATAAATAAAGAATCCACACAGTCGTCAAGAATGAGGGAGTGCTTATTAATGGCAATGCGAGGGCTATTCATGACGGACCTCGTAATTTTAAACCATGGTCAAATGAGGAAGACGATACCTCAGCTGGTATCCCCTCTCCGAACTTCCACACCATATCAACGTGAGGACTTTGAGCCTCGACAGATTTAACGTACATCAGCCCCTCTACAATAAAGTGTTCAGTGGCATCACGACTCGACAACGCCGGCCACGAGTTCATGACCATGACCACAAGGTTATCGCGGCTATTGACGACGAACTTCGTAACTTTGACCCTCATTCAAGTGACGAACAGGGACCACACCTGAGCTCACATTCCATTTCCAAACTTCGACATGACGCCAATGTGAGGACTTTGACCCTCGACAGATTTACGCTGCAGGTCTTCCATGGTACTAAGGCTCTAACTCATGTCACACTGTGGTCACGAGTATCTAACCATAATCACTGGACTACCGCGGTCTTCCATCGTCCAGAAGGTCTTTTCTGAAGCTGAGATTCATAATGTTACACATGTGATAAATAACGTAACGTAATGTAAGGAATTGTTATTAAAAACAGCAAAAAAATATATATTTTGTTAAAAAGTTATATCATGCATATCTTGATATTAAGCCTAGATATTAGGGGGGAATATTATATAAACATGAAATTTGGTCTTGATCATCTAAGAAAACAGTCCCTCAACGTAAAATAAACTTTTTCTTGAATTATTTAAATAATATGCAGCGAACCAATTAAACTGTTTTAATGATCAAATCGAACCAAATGTTGTATTGATCAAAATATCGAATTCTTAAGAGAATAAACCCAAGAATTCTTTCAGGCATTATACTTATTCAGCAGTTGCCTATAGTTATAGATATATGAGTACACCACCAGTGTATCCAACAGATAAGGTAATAAATTGATCAAGATAAAAGATGTTGACGATTCCAGAAGAATCCGACTCATTTCTGTACCTTGAGCACATATTTTTTCACATTGCGAATACACGTGTAAGAACAGAACAGCCGACAGTCACGTAAATCTTCGACGGGATTTTGTCGTGACGAATATTATGTGAAGCTGATAATCCAATATTACCGCGATGAGAATTACTTATTTCATAACAGCATGCATCATTTTTGCAATAAGTGTTGCTTTAGCTGCATACATAGTTTATATTTCTAGCACATAACTCATTTTCTCTTCATAGTTTCACAAACTAGCACAAATTCTAGCTTTGGGATAACTTCATGCACAAAGTGGACTTCAAATATTGGTAAACCATGAGCCTTTTTCAGATTAACAAGCAATATAAAAATAAATTTTTATAAGTCATTTCCTACTTGAAAAATAAATTGAGTTTTTCATACCAAATAGTTGGATAATTAATGTATACTCTCGCCATCTACTGCCTGTATTCGGAAAAAATTCAATTTTTTTCCCAAATAAAACTAAAATTAATTAATATAATTTAATTAATGAATTAATATTCAAAAAATTTGCTGTACTACAAACAAATAATAAATTTTTTCCCTCTGTTGAAATAATTGGTTAATTCAGGGCTTATTATTCGTTAAATAGCGGGATTTTGATCGGAAGAAACGAAAAATTCGTTAGATAGGGGTTCGGTTAATCGGAGTCCGACAGTACATGCAAAAGCGATTGATCGAGGCAGAATTCATTTCAACTGTTTGTCAATTTGAAAATGTTCAAAAAAAAATTAACGTTAAAAAGTGGCTAGGAATCTTTCAAAAGCATCATTAGTGTTAGTTTCAATATTTTGAAAAATTGTTCTCAAAGCTTACATATTCCCAAGTATGTCCCAAATGAATAAGAAAACAACAATTGGTTGGAAAATATGCAAAGAGCTAATAAATGTAAATGCTTGTAAATATGTAACAATGAGCTATCCGCGAGATCGTCCAGCCAAATGGACGCTTTGAGCCAGGACAAATCCATTCCACAAACGAGCATCACTATTAAACAGCATTAAATACTGAGATAGCGAATAATACTTGTTGTTTTGTGGACAATACACAGAAACACTCAAGTGGATTCCTGAATTATAGTCCTGAAATTGAAGGATTTTTCTTTGGTGAGTTTTAGATGTCGCATCTTATTTCAGATAAGTGCCTATTATTTCTATTATTTCGTTGTCTTGACGCTTAAATTAATAAAAATGAGTTATTGTGAATACCTGTTTGTGTAATCATTTCATGTCTGATTTAATAGCTTCTCAATCTCTACTGTGTTCGGAATTCCCCGAGAATCTCAACGATCGGCGAGATCCCCAGTTCAACCAACACGAGGAAGAAGTACCGCGATAACTGATCCATAATTCCTCAACAAATAAACAGGAGATAAGAAATACTTTCGCTATTTCACAACATCGCCAAATACCATGGATTTCCCAATTCAAAAGACGGTTCGCTGAACGAAAACCTATTTTAATGTGAAACAATTAAAGAAAGTCCTACTGGCAAAAATTCATATAGAAATGTAAAGCTAAAACAACATATATTGCAAAAAGGACAAGAAAATAAACATTTCATTATGGGAACACCAGATTACTTGGGATAAATAATATTAAAATAAAAGCACTAATATAATTCTGACAACGTTTTGTATAATCCTCTGCTTTTTTTTTTATCTTGCAAAAGATGTCCGCTGTGTTAAATGATATGCCCTCACGAGATGAATAAGTGATTCTGATTAATCGAAAACAGTAAACATCGTTCAATCACTTCAAAAAATTGGCTTGTAACTTGGTTTTTACCGCTTTATCTACTGAGGGCACATAAAATAATGGTAAATACATATATACTTAACTAAAATCAGTGGCGCAAGAGCCCATGCCAAGGCCTATTATGCCTATCTCAGTTTACGTAACCATAGGCACTGAGGTGCATGAGCGAAAGTTCCGGTCAGATGGTCAATCTGACACGACATCCCCAGTGTTTAGTTCCCAAGAAAACTTGGCACACATTTATCGACCCACTGAAGGGATGAAAGGTGACTGACCCACTGAAGGGATGACCTAGCTCCGCCAGGAATTTGAACCCCGGACCTGAGGTGTGGAAGCGCGATATGCTACCCCCGAGCGAATGGGCTTATGGTAAATATGTATGGTATATATAAAAATGCAATTTGATATAACAATTAATGTATCTTTTGTAAAAAAAAAATACAAATAAAAGAATGCCTAAAAAATAACACACTACTAAAAATAATTTATTCTCTTTAACCTCTTCAGATAAATATTGATGTCCATTCTAACAGAAATATTTTGCATCTTTTCCCAATTTTTCTTCTTTTTTTTATATATATTTACATTTTTTTAAAACAGCTTTAATAAGACTTTTCGTTATTTTAGATGAAACTTGTTGGTAGTGTTTCTTTTGACAAGATAAAGGCTACTTATAAAATAATTCCTCCACTTTTTAATTTTTAGAAAACTCTGTAATGAATTTCTTATCGGACACGATCCGTTATTTTTTTTCCTGCATTTTGTTTTCGTACTTCACTTTATCATCATATCGTCGGTTTTTCCCATCCTTCCAATAATACGTTTCATAATTCTAGGGAAAATTTTAGAAACTGTAAGATTTTTCTGTTTAAATATGCTAAGGTTACATGGTTTAACATTCTAACCAGTTGAAAAAATAAGTTCAATATTTCTTTTAGTTGTATTAGTCGCAAACTCCGCATAGTTTACGAATTATTTAGCAGTATACACACACATAGTGCAAAGTGAAAGAAAGATTTATTATTATTTATTTTATACTACTACGTTACTTCATAACAAGTAATATATAAAAAAAAAATCAAAGTCGAATCCTACTTAGGTCAACAAAGAAAAATTTTACTCTTTAGTTACTTCTTATAAATAATTACAATTAATTTAAATAAAAGATAATCACAATATTAAGTGGCAAAACACCTTGAAATTAACATTAAAAGCTTTTTAGCCACATTAAATTTGTTTCATAAAAGTTGAACACAATAGGTAAGAATTTATTAAAAAACCAGTGTAAAAGGAATGATGACGTCTAACTAGCATATGTGATTATTCATGTTAAGTAAAATCTTCGCAAATTTAACAAAAGCTAGTTTATCCAATGGTGCTGCCATCTAGAGCATAGGTTCCCAACCTTTTTTTGAATTGGCGCCCCTTTTCCCAATACATATTTCGATACTGCCCCCTTTTCTTGTGAATATTTCGACACTGCCCCCTCCCCCTCTAGAGAAATAAGAGTGTACATAATACATGGTGAAAACAAGAGTTAAAATTTAAAAATCCTATTACTAAAAGAATATATTTTTTAATTTCATTTTTATTCTAAAGCCCCATTTTTTTTTTTTTTTTACTTGCGAATCTAAAATATCTATTGCCAAAAATATATTTAACTGTGTAATATTATATATCTTAGCCATAGGTACGATATATTGTTGGAATTGAAACGCAACTGAATTTCTTCATTTAAAAGAGTGGAATAAAAGTTTCAGCTTACCTGTTATAAAGACAGGCAGGGGTTTTGATGATACGAAATAATTCATAATAAAAAAAAAAAAACTATTGCTTTCAAAATTAATATAAATTGGCAGTTTCACCCTTTAAAGAATCACGTGAATTCTTGGTTAGCATATTTAATTATGTTTCTTGGATAACATACGTAATTAAATGCAGTGGACGAAACATATTTTCTACTGTTCCCAGACAAAGACAACATGTGCACCACAGAAATTAAAATGCACTATATCGTTCAATTTAATGTAGGTCTGGATGTAATGTAATCTGTAAGTTTTTCAATCATTTCCCGAACTTCCGAAATATGTGAATTTTCATACATGTGATATAGAAATGATTTAAATACATACAATCAACATAAAGTAAACAGTATTAAAATTTACTTGTGTTAGTATATAATCAGCGTGCTTTTTTAGTCTTTTTTAGTTAATCTGTCCAGGCTCCTCCGTGCCCTCTCAACGCCCTCTAATTTTCTCTAGGTCTTTTACTGCTCTCTGCCTCAAATGCCCACAAGGGGGTGCTATCGCCACTTTGAGAATCTGTGATCTAGAGGAATAATATCGATTGAAATATATCTCTTGAACTATAATTAATAATTTAAATTTAATTAATGAATTAATATTTCAAAAAATTGCATTAACATCAAGTGTCATACACTACAAGTTTAAAAAATGTATTTGAACTTGAGTGGATGAATAAAAAGTATTTTATTAACGATTGGAAATTTGGACCCACACAAGATATATTAATATATATTGGAAGAGTGTGAACTAATAGAGTAGGAATTGAAGAAAAAAAAAACAGTTTTAAAGAATATTTTGACAAATATGAATTTTAGAGTATTTCATTATTTTTTAGGATAAAATAGCAGTATTATATATATATATATAAATCATCCTCAGTGGCGTAACGTATACCCCCGCATTGCGGGGGGCAGGGACTCTAGGGGGGGGCCAAAACTTGAGTTTACGGGGGGGGAGGCCTTAATGTTCTCCGTTATGCCACTGATCATCCTCCCTGTTAAAAAACTCATGATCAATATTAAACTAATTACAACCAGTGGTGTACACAAATCTCTCTCATAGGGAGAGAGGGTATTATTTGAAAAACACGCAGACAAAAGCGACGAGGGTTAATCTCTGGGGTAAAAATAAAAATTTGCTGGTCTAGAGGGATGAAGGTTAAATCCTCCCACCTCCCTTGTGTACACCACTGATTATAACCATTCCTTCGCCATAGCAAGTGTAGATGTACACTTTTCTGACTTTCTTTTTTCCCCCAAAGCGGAGGGTTCTAACGGACAATTTTTTCTCATATATGTAGTGCGAGATCACTGACCGGAAGGAGGGGCAGAAGGGATGAGAGTGGCTTAGATAAACGTGGTGTTGGTCATACGTTTTTCAATTGCAGCAGCATTATATTGTGTGAGAAACAAAATAGAGAGTTTATACAGTCCACTCAGAAGAGTTGTTCTAGCTTTATTTAGGGTTTTGGGAAATTACACTACTGTAGAACGTTTACGTGCGACCACAACAAGTAGTGGCGTAACACCCTCCCGCAACTCCTTCATCGCGGGGGGGGGGCACGATTCTTGGGGGCTCAAAGCCTATGTTATGGTTTTGCAATCTTTTGTAAGATTCCATTTTGGGTCCAAAACCTGACTTTGCTGAGAGGTCCTAATATTCTCCGTTACGCAACTGACAATAAGAGTATACAACCAGGAATGTCCTAAGGCATGGGCCAACTAAGCCTGGGCCCAGGACCTCGTTTCGTTCTCAACTCTGTCTTAATAAGATCATGATCCGAATAATTTTAATCGTCAAATATTATTCCCGTACAAATTGTTCGAAAAAAAAGAACATTTCAAACTGAATGTCAACTGGTAAAAGTGGTAAGACTGTATTATTTATGTGAGGACCATTGTCCATGTCTAAGCCTAGGTCTAATACCCTGAACAATCATCCGACTTATTTAGTCTAAATACGGCCATCGGTCGAGCCAGTTTGCGCCTAGGTTTTTGAGATTGTGAGTCGCGGTAATTTATTTGTTTCAAATTACCGTCTGAATGAGTACTTGACAGTGGATGTTATGTACTGTCTACCTTTAAAGACCTCAGGTAGGACCTACTTTTGTACAGGGGCTCAGAGCCTCAAAAAATTTTACGATTTCCCTCGGCCCAGGGCCTCAAAGAGTCTTAAGACGTTCCTGTATATAACCATCATAAATAGACATACTTACGAATTTAATATGTTTATAAGATTGAAAACTAATCGAACTGCGTATTAACAGAAAGCACACATAAATGCTACTTTAAATTAAAAAGGATACAACAGGAAGAGTATCATAAAGAACTTTAGGATAGGACTCATTCAGTATCATTCGTACGCGATCCCAGCGGGCACCCTCCAAGAACAGACCCTTTAAAAATACATAAGAACACAATTTAACAAAATCAAGAAGAATGTATTTGACATGCAAGAAAATTAGGTATGTATGAAAATTTCCAATGTTCTGATCACTCACTACAACATATGCTCCATCTTCAGGTTTTGCATCTACTTCTGTTTCATTTGTCAAAACTTCGAATTGATACCCTAAGAAGTCTATGGGAATGTGATATTTACGAGCGTAATTTTGTGATACACCTGGAAAAAAAATGGTAAATTTCATATATAAAAGCTAATTTTTAAGAAATAAATTGCGTGAGAAATGTTCCAAAGTATACCAAAATTTATTTAATTTCATTATTATCAAAATAACAAATTAGAAAAAATGATTTTTTCAATAATTCATAGTCTAATTCAGTATCGCCATCTGGTGATAGCTTTTAAAACTAAATGGGCAAAGTATTTATGGTTAATGAATGGAATTCATGACGGAACAAAATTAACGCCAGCCACGAGTTCGAGATCATGACCACTAGGCTACTGCGTCTATATTTAGATGAAGAATAACTTTTAAGTATAATTTTGTAGTTTCTTGGTTTCAATTTGCATTCAGTTCTTCCATTTCGGTTAATTTCGAGTCTTATTTTTACTATTCTTCTCAAGCTGAGAGGTAATTAATTAATAAATTAAAAAGTACTTTTAAGTTCTTCATCTAGATATTGATAAATATCTCTATAAATTAATTTTTCTTAATAAATTGAACAAAATATCCTAAATAAATAATTTACATTGTAGGCAGTTTTTCTTTCTACTTTTTTTTTTTTTAAAGATATACGTTTATTTCTTAGTATTCTTTTGCTTTGAAATAATTGTCAGATTACTGTTTATATAGTTCTACGTGAAACAGACCGTATAACACACCAATAAAATCCCATATATATAAATGACATAATTTAACTAATAAATTTCAATATAAAACGAAACATTAAAATATATTTCTACTAAAACGGGATTCAATGATAATATTTATAAAATATATTTCAGAATAAGAAAAGAAGTATATAAAAAATATGACCGAAAACACAACCAAAAGTAATTTTTCCAATACATTTTTTATCGCCATGAGAGAATTAAAAGAATAATGGCATTAGACTAAAATGATTAAGAAACAAAAGTTGCAAGCGATTACATTGTGTTCTTTTTAATGAATCACAATTTATTCCAAGATGTTTTTAAAACAAAAAATAAATAAATAATTCCAATTATTATGGGTAAATAGAGATATAAATTCAATAGTATCTGATAAAATCTTGGGAAAACAATAAATGAACTAAATTAAAAATATCCTTTATATAGCTAATTAGTACAATCCAAAATAATATTGCAGTATTCGTTTTCATGTAATTTCCAAAACATTTTGTTTTACTCAAACGAACTTTTGCATTTTTAATTTAAGTGAAGTTATTGATAGAACACACAAAAGTATGATTTTTAAATTGAAATTATCCATTTTAAATAGTTACATACATCTCTGTTTTCGTTTAATAGGTTTCAAAACAGTTCCCAGAGAAATAGAGTAAAAATATGAAACAACTGGATAGTGTTACAGCTAAAAATTCTTATAAATTATTTCTACCAAATATGCTAAAGCTTGACAAGTGTACTCTTAGCCACAAATTTCTTTGAAAAATTTATTTCCTATTTGAGATAGATAACAATGTCTAAAAATTTGATACATTAATACAAATACATTTAACATGCTAAAATCTCTAGAAAACCAATATTTTTAAAACCGCCAACATTGTTTAAAAAATTACTGGAATTTAATAGGATTTTAAATGTTTAATTACGCTGCATTACAAAAAAATGAAAGAAAAAAAAATATTTTTCATTCACTGTTTACATTTCTTACATAATAATAAAAAAAAAAGGCATATAATTTTTTTTTCAAAAAAATATTACCTGTTAGGAAAGATTGTGTAAAGAAAAACCCAGATATCCAAAATATAGAAGGAATTCCCTCTTCTACCCACTTGTTAAAAAAATTTAGCCTAAAAAGAATAAAAAATTATTACAATGAAAATCGGTAAAAATTATAATACATACAAAGGGAAAAAATTTTAAAGTCATTTTCATATTGAAATGGTAAAATATATATTTTTTTCTTATTCACATTTTTGATGATTATTTGTAACGATTCTAATACTTTCTCGATGTTTGTTACTAACCATTAAAAACATTTGAAAAAAATTACTACATTTTTACGAATTTTTTCTAAAATATTATTCATAGAAGTATTGTTGTTATAAACAGTATAACATTATTTCTGAATAACTCGAAAACATAAATAGCTTAATGTAGTCGATATTTATAGTATAACACACACACATGTGAATTTTTTTTCAAAAAAACTTCTTTAATTAATTAAACATGTTTTAATTTGAATTTTTTTTTTGAAAAAATATTTTATTCATTAATATATTTTAGTATGAAGTAAAGTCCCATGAATTCAGTAGTTAGAGATAAATTTCTAAAGTCTGCTCAGATTGCAACTATATAATAGGATGAACTATTTAAGAATGTTCCCTTAAAAATATGCAATGACTCAAAGAATCTATTGATTGAAAACTTCAGCTCCCCTGAGCTGTAAGCTTTACAGCAGCGGTTCTTAAACTTTTGATGCTGCGGCCCTTTCTTTATGTATTAGTCTGATATTGAGGACCCCCAATATTTTGAACACTCCTCTCTGACTTCATATTATTGATCGAAATATATATATATATATATATACATGTTCTAGTTCAGTTTTTTCATTGGGAGTAATTTAGTGACCCAGACAAAACTGACACATCTTTCAATTTTTTCACGAGGCCTTTCAGAGTCTGTAAAAGAGGGATATGTATATGAGAGATCTTCGCAGACCCCTTAGAAAAGCGCCGGGCCCCCAGGGATCCGTGGACCATAGTTAAAGAACCACTTCTTTAAAGAAACTTCGTTTCGTAGTTGGATGTTCCTCTTATGGCATCAAGAAAGAATTGCCAGAAATGTTACAACTGCACGCAATTGTTTTAATGAATGTCATTGAGAGGCAATGCTGCAAAAATATCGAAATTCGAACAATCTTAAATTACAGAATAAACCAATAATTTTTCTCATTCCAGATGTCTATTTAACGCAATATAATGTCTAAATTTGAAATTTTATAAAATTCTATTAAAAATATTTGAGAATAATTGGTTAAAAAAATGCCCCCTCTCGTGTTAAATCAGTGGCTTGTACTTGATGATATATAAAATTGTCAACATAATTCTTTTCAAAGTTATTTATATCAGTTGACAGATTTAAAAAAAATCGTAGAGGTAATAGTATTATAAAAGTATGAATTATTAAATAATATTACAAAAACAGTGCAATGTAACATACTAAAATATTTTAGTTCTATTTAGATTTATTTTATGTCTAAGAAAAACTTCAATTTAGATTTTCATTCAGTTATCTCCAATAATGGAACATTCGAAACCCGAATTGTTGATTACGAATCATCAAAGAAACTGCATATTAGTCTACAAATATTAACTATTTATTTATTTACCAATTTTTTTGTTTCTTTTAATAATTTTTTTATTTCGGAACAACTTTAATTCAAAACATACCGAATGTTCAGTTAAAAATAAAATAAAATAAGAAGTTTTAAAGTAAAAAAAAAGTTTGCATATAAAAATTCAAATTGAATAAAAATGTAAACTGTTCTTTAATGCTATTACAAAAATATCGAATAGCATGTGTACCCCTAATAGTTCTTCCTGAATATGTTCAAAACTAATAATGAATTTTAAATAAAATTTGAAGCGTACATTACTTAGAACATTTCGTACTTATTTATGCATTAAAAAACCTTCTTTTGTGGAATTTTGAACAGTGTTTATTTAAGGGGAAACAGTACGATTCAATTGACAAAAATCGGTAAAAAAATCGGATCTAATTTTTTTTTTTAGCCTAAATTATTTTTTATATATTTTTCTACAAACTCACAAAATTTGAAAGCTCTAAGTTTAAAAAACGCAGATTTGTGATAACTTTTACGTTTGTTTTTATTCACATCCCAATCGCAAAACAAAACTTTAAACTGACTTATCTCGGAGAAAGATAAAATAACTAGTTTGTCTTCATTTAAAATGCTAATTTCTATTGTGCCAAATACATGGAAAGTTTTTTCACTTGTTGCTAATAGTACATGGAATAAAAGTTGGTATGTATTTTTCAATCAAAGCAATAATTATTTTTTAAAAAAATAATTGAATTTAGAATTTACACATTTTTTAAGGAATTTTCAATAAGCATTTATAAAAGGAAGCATTGCACGAATACCAATCATGTTATAGCAAAACCCATACCAACTTTTGTTTTATATATAGTTTTACGTATTTGTAAATCAAATTTTATATATGTATGTTAATTTTTGTAGGCGGAGTAGCATTTTAAAATCACTTCATAAGTTTCAAGTTTTTCTTTTAAAACAGTAAATGGTTAGCTTTTTATGAAATTTTGAGCACACAAAATCTGTTTTACATCACACATATACACAGGAGGCAACCAAAAAAATTATAAAAATCATTATATTAAAAAATTTTGTGTAAAAATCTTACCATGTCCCTTTAATTAATTAATCCATTGATATTGCAAAACAATAGTATTAGTTTACCAATAATATTGAACGACGATGAAAGTTACACACACACACACACACACATGTTAAGAATATTTGCACCGCTTTTTTTTTGCTATTGTACAATAGATATAATTTTCCATTCAATAATTTACATTTGATTATATACCTATAAATAATTCAAATGTTGATGTATAATTTATTTGATTTTTACGTACATAGGCTCTTACTAAGAAAAAAAAAATTCAGTAAAATAAAAATTTAAGGAAATAAATATTTTCGAAATTATTAGAAACGTTTCAAGTAAAAATTAAGCGATGAAAATGTGGGAAGGGAAAGGGGGTTGCAAATAGAATTTTTTGTTTATTATTTCAGAGCGTCGCAGCGAGAATCATATCTTTATTCTAGAAACAATCTAAAAGAAATCAAAATGTTCTATTATGAGCATGTGCTCAGTGGCGGATTAAGCGGGTGTCGGACCTGGCGGCCGCCAGGGGCCCCCAGCGTTGGTAGGGGCCCCAAGCTTGATGAGTGTTAAGGCCAGTGATAAACCAACCACGCCACCTTGGAACAAGAAATGAAAAGAAAACAAAGATACAGTGAAACCCCCACTAGACATTTCTCGAGGTCCAAGAAAAATCCTAATGTAGAAAAACTTTTGAAAATATTTTTAACAATACCGATATCGAATGCATCAGGTGAATGATCTTTTTTAGTTTTAAAGCGTGTTAAAAATAATTTAAGAAGTACTATGGGAGAAAAGAGAAAGTGATCAACATGGCCATATTATATACAGAATAAAATGTTTTGGATAAAATAGATATGGTGAAAATAATTTATGAATTTGCCAAAGAGAAATCAAACTGTATAGCAAAACTGTAAGCTCTTAAGTAAGGTTTTTAATTTTTTTCTTCAGTTAAGATTTTTCTTTAGCCGATGAGGTTTTTTTTTTCTAATACATTTTATTTTGAGAATTTAAAGTAATTGTCTCTTTTCACTATTTTAGTTTTTCGAATCTTAAGCCCATGGGCCTCAAACCTTTTACCGCCATGGGCCTCCAACTACCTTAATGCGCCTCTGTATGTGCTTAGAAACAATTCAAGTGAAGGTATTAAAAGAATTTGGAAAGACATTCCCAAACTCTTGCCAGTTATTGAAATAAAAATCGTGATTATTATATATTAAATTTAACTAATAAATTTCAACAGTGTATAAAAAATTCTCTAATATGAAATACAGAAAAACATATTATTATCTTTTATAAAAATGTTAGAAATGAAATATTTAAGCTTACATTTCCGCACAGTTATTGTATATTGTATGTACAAAACATTACTTTTTAAGAGCATTTATTGATTTTTTTTTTAAGTTAACATAATATTTTTCGGTAAAAAGTCATTGCTTATTAAATCTGATAGAATAGAAACTTTATGTAAATGAAAATAATAAAACATAAATGGCATTTCTTGTTTTTCTGTCAAAAAATACTTCATTTTATTCTGAAATATCAAGCATTTTATATTTTCCAAAAGAGCAAATCACTTGTGTAAAAATACATGGCCCATGGGGGGATCGAACCCACGACCTTCGCGTTATTAGCACGACGCTCTAACCAACTGAGCTAATGGGCCACGTGTACATCGCAGAAATTAAAACTTATAAAAGTATTTAGTTTGGGTCCTGTTTGAGAAGTATTATTAAATATAAAAAATTAATAAAATAAGAGTGCTAAGAAAAATTTAATGCTAAAAATGTTTCGCGTTGAGCATAAATGAGACAATAAAACTTAAAAAAAAAACTTAGATAAAATTTACGTGAAGTTTTATCAAAAGAAAAGAAAAAAAAAGTGATAACCGTACAACAAAAAGATATTTTCAGAAAACAATATAAAATGTAGAATTGCTTTTTCCAGTTTTTTTTTTTTAAATAAGTGGAATAACAAGTGGAAAGAAAAGTAAAGCAACAGAAAAAAATTTGTACTGCATCGGCCGGGAATCGAACCCGGGCCGCCCGCGTGGCAGGCGAGCATTCTACCACTGAACCACCGATGCTCTAGCTCCATGTGGAAACTATCAAAGAAATACTAAAATACCTTTTTTTACCCTACGCCCGTCTTTTGCATTTCTGCCAAGATTCTAAAATATAATAGAATATAATATAAAATTCAAAGTTAAACATCTCTATTATAGATGTTTAACTTTGAATTTTGTAATAGACATGCTTCATATTAGACCCTCCGATAAGAACAGGGGTACTCAACCTTTTATCCCTCCGGCCACATACTTGTGAGACAACTGTTTCACGCGGGCCGCAACATAAGGATCAATTGGGGGAGGCGGGCTATAAGAACAAGGACATTTAAAACGTGTAAATTAATTAAAATATTGAAACTCATTTTTTGTTTTGTCTTTTTGGATACTCTACTTAGCTGGTAAACCTGTTCTTTGCACGGGTGAATTGAAAAATTGACCAATACAGATTGAAGGATAAAGAAGTTTTTACTGATTTAATTTTACGAGAATTGCAAGTTAAACAGAAAGAAAAACGCCTTTTCATATCTCAGCTGAACAAAAAATCATATTTGTTAAATTTTAAGTCTGTAGGCCTAATAGCTGATAAAAAGGATTTTTCATTTATTTATAACGCCCCTGTAACTCCCTTTTGGGTCGATTTTTGAAAAAACCTTTCTAAGCTGATCACTGCTTAGCAAAAGTAACACGTTGTTACAAATTTTGTGTACATGCTTAAAACAGTATAAATAATTTATACCTGAATGTGTGTAAAACGTTAATATAATTTTCTGTTGCATTTATTTTATGTTAAAATTGTAATATTCGCAAACAACGCCGTTCCTTACATTATAATGGCGATTCAATGGAAATATAACGAAATGTGTTGGCGTTCGAGCCAAGTTGGCATCATTTTTGGCAACCATGTTCGCGATAGTTTGAACTGTGTAGAAGTTGATATGCTGTAACAAAGCTGCATACAGTGGGGAGCTGTAACAAAGAGGATTGCACAAAAAATACATATACATGCCAGTTTTTATAGTGATCGATTGAACGGTTTTAGAGTGAAGCGAGGCCATATATAGAAACATCCATTTTCATATACAGAGATTAACCTCGCTATCAAACACACTCGCATAAAAAATCAGTTTTAGGCACTTTTTTACCGAGTTAATGTAGTTTTGGTAGCCTTTCATTTGTGATCAAGCTTCTTGTGTGTGTTAACATTCTACCGTCATAAAAACAAAGCTGTCATGTACTTTGATAATGTAAAAGCCAAGTTTACATTTATTTCAATATTAATTTATCAAGTGAGAATCTCAGTAAAGAGAGAGAAGTTTTACTAAATCCCAAACTGAAATCAGTATTATTTGCTTAGTATTCGTTCAGACTTGTATAAGCACTTTTGTTTCAAATTTGTCCAAATACTTTTTGAATTTGCTGAAACAAATAGCTGATTTCAGAGCGAAAGATCATTTCAAATTTTGATGGTTGATAAATGTAATATCAGCCAAATATTAAAAAAAAAAAAAACTTAAAGGAAAAAGAAGTTGTCTGAAAGTAAAGAAATGACGGCAGAAATCATTTAAAACTGTACCAACTTTTGAAGAAAAGAACTGTAATACTGAGATCCTGCAGAAAGGTTCAATCATCTGAAAATCATCTTTCCAACCCGAAGTAAATTATAATTTAACACACAAGCTATGTTTTCTGAATTATTGCAAAAAGATTTTAGTAAAAATTTTTCAATCTGTGTTGCTAACAAACGCCACCATTCCATAGGGTAAGAATAAACTTTTTTTTTTTTACGCAGTCTTGCGAGAGAGTCAAGGAACTGTTTCCTCAAGTTTTCAAGAGGAATTGAAAAGCTAGCATGTTATAAATAGCAAGCTGGTTAGAGCCTTCTTATCCATAGGCAAAGGGCAGTGGCGTAACGTACACCCCCGCATTGCCCAGGGTTCCAAAGGGCCCAAAGCCTGACTGCCACCAAGTACCTAACCTTCGTAAAATTCAACTTGGGGGCACAAAACCTGACTTTGCAAGGGGGCCCAAGACCTGACTTAGAAGGGGACCCAAGACCTGACTTAGAAGGGGGCCCAAGACCTGACTTAGAAGGGGGCCCCAAAACCTGACTTTGTAGTTTTAATGTAGTCAAATATTATTCCCGAACATATCCTCCGGAAAACAGGAAATTTTAAACTGCACGTCAACTGGCAAAAGTGGCAAGTCTGTTTTATTATGTGATGACCGTAGTCCATGTCTAAGCCTAGGCCTAAACCATAGAAAATCATTCAACTCATTTAGTTGAAATGCAGCTATCGGTCGAGCAGGTTTGTGCCTGGGTTTTTGAGATTGTGAGTCTTGCACATATTATTTGTTTCCAATTACCATTTGAACGAGTATTTGACAATGCATGCAATATACTGCCTACTTTTAAAAATCTCAGGTAAGGCCTACTTTTGTATAAGGGCCCAGGGCCTCAGAGAGTCTTGAGACGTCCCAGTAAATAAGTATTCCTAATTCTGTCCTTGCTTTTAAAAAGTAACAACATATAAGACCATTGGCGTAACGGAGAACATTTGGGCACTCTTACAAAGTGAGGATTTGGGCCCCCCACGTCGCGGTGGTGTACGTTATGCCACTGTATAATGGCACTGACACAATAATGTCTTTATTTTTTTAGAAAATCATGGACTTTTAATTGATCTTCTCTAGCTGCTTGACATGATGGTTAAGAAAGCCAATTTATAACCTCTTGAAAGAGATCATCGAGGAAAAGAGGCATGAAAAATTTATGTTGGGTGGTAAAATAACGAGAAAAATTATATATATTTTTTAAGTATAACATTTTCAGAACAAATAAAAATAATTGTTGATCTATGTTTTCACTATGAAATAGTCAAGTTCTAATCGCCTTTAAGCAACCTATTTTATCTTTTTAGATATTTTTTGTTTGGAAAACATGAGAGATAATTGAAAATTGGTTTTGCCCATACAATGGTTGTTACTTCACTGTTATTTTTTTTCACTAACCGTTGCACTTACAAAAAGAAAAAAAAAAGTGCCTTGCAATTCGAACTTGTACATCAATAGGAAACTTGATATATTTTATTGCATGATAGACAGAATTTCCCGCTAAATTTTTAATACATTGTTCTTAAATAATTGAATTTCTTAATTCAACAGGTCTTTACCGGGCCACTCAGAAAAGCCTGATAGGCCGCAGGTTGAGTATCGCTGTATTAGAATATTAAAAACTTTTAAACTAATTACAATTAAGTAGTATACAACAATAATAACTATTAATCAGTGGCATACATAAGGGGATGGGGACTTGGGGTGTCAAACCCTCCCTTAGACTAACAGATTTTTAATTTTTACCATGGAGATTACGCCCCAGCTCTTCCTCACGTCTACGTCATTTTGAATGTAAATATCCCCCCTTGTTACTGCTATTAATAGGTCTAAGTTTTCATTTCAATTATTTATCATAGAATTTGTCGAATTATATATTTTTTAAAATGACTTCGATTGGTATTATAACACCATTGGGCTTACTTTCATGAAATACACTTCGAAATCCTTAGAATCTTAAAATTATACTCAACTGAAGCACAACACTGTGGCGTACACAATCCTGCACCCCCTCCCCATCGACCAACAGACTTTTGGCATAAAGCTTAAGCCTCAGCGCTTTCGTCTACTTGTTTTTTAAAGTATAACCTCCCTCCCCCAACTGAAAATATCTGTGAAGTAAGGAATGATTGCAGAAGAGGCTTATCTACCACCGTATTAATGATACGCCCCCACCCCCAAGCTACAAAGGCCAAAAATGTGCCCCACTAACAGGGCTCTTATATCTAAAAAAGGGCCCCAAAAGAATTTTAATACAGGACCCACTCAGAATTGGCTGCGCCAGTGCATTGAAGTAAGACAATCCTTTAAGTCAAGAATGTCAAACTCAACGGCGAACTTGGGCCAAGAAAAACACGTTCCCTGTTTAATGATATGTTTAAAGGGCTATTAAAAAAAGGCAGTAGAAATAACTGTGAAAGAAATCACGCTTTTTCGAACAAAGCGAATGCTAACTGCAGTTTTAAATCGGCAATTCTTTACTTTCTGCTTGATGAAGACATCCAATGGGTTTTGGCCAGTGGCGTAACGTACATCCCACATCACGGGGAGGGGGGACAGGACACTAGAAGACCAAAAGCCTATGTTATGTTATGGTTTTGCAATCCTTTGTAAGATTTGGCTTGGGGCCCAAAACCTGAATTTGCAGAGGTGCCCTAGTATTCTCCGTTACACCACTGTGTGATTTTGGCTGTATGTTACCAGGGGATGTACTCTTAAACAGTAAATTAACATACAAGCAACGCATTAAATATGTTAACGACAAATTTTGGTAAATAATAAAGTTCTACTGTACAAGATTTAAAAAGGGCAATTTAATAGTATAATAATGTCATCTCATAATGGGAGATAAATATTCGAAAGGACTAAGTGCTCCCAACACAAGCCCAGTACAAGCAAATACTTCGCCCAGTGATAACGTTTGCTGCCCCCTTCTGTGAGGGATGCATCAGCCTCATTCCATATGGAAATGGTTCAAATCGTTCAAAACAAAATACTCAGAATTACGACAAATACCAAAAAAGTACATAAAAGTGGGGTTTGGGGTTCAACTTCTCAACTAAATTTTTACTCTAACTCTATAGTACTCTAGTTAGTTACTATTTTACATAGACCAACAAATTTTTACTATAGAGTTTTCCCTTCTGCGCTTTTGTCTACGTGTTTTCTAGAATGTAAATTTCCCTTCCTCCCCATAAGAGAGGTCTGTTTAGGCTAATGACAAATGCACCCTGGTATTGCATAAACAGTCTAATTCACAATAATTTAAACATTGAAACTGTTGTAACTTCATTGCTAAGCTTTCTAAAAATGTTTTCAGATCAACACAGAACGAAGAAGATCCAATTATTACAGCTCAGTTTTTCAACTGTGAGCTCAGATCCGCGAAATGTGGAAACTTTGCCTTCAAAACTACTAAATGGTCATTGCCACTTAAGCCCCGTAGCTAGTTGTATCTCACTCTAGCTCAATTGCCTTATTATTTAATTAATTTTCAAGTACTCCGGAGTTTATTTTACCAAAATAATGTTTTGTGTCCCTTTATTTCAATTTTTTACCAATTCATAATCTGTTTCGCTCGACGTCATGCCTCCATCTAAATTAGATGTATTTGCTTTGCCTGAAAAAACTTTGATTCTTCGTTGCTTAGCTTCCTTCTACACACATTTGAGTGTGGTTGTCCCGCAACCTGATTTTTTCCTACAGCATCAGAGGGATATTTTCTAATAGTATATCAGACACACTTTTTTTTTGTCCAACTGCGCATAAGCCCATGGTATGCTATTGCTATTATTTTAGTTTCACCAGATTTAGATTCATTCCTTTGAAATGGCAAAAGGTAATAATGCTTTTATTTTCGAATTCTTTTGTACATTATTGGGATATTTAAAATAATTTCTAAATACTCGTTTACTATATTTTAGATAACGCGAAAGAATTGCATCTTGTTATTTTTACACAAATTAGGTTATAAAAACAATGTTTTATTTAATAAAATGTTTTTTTTCCTTCGGTGAATTATCTTCAGATCCCACAGATTTAATCAAGCAGACGTGGCACAAAATTTGATTTGTTAAAATATATTTTGAGTGAATGTGAAGATAACTTCTGATATTGTCATAGTTTGCCTGTGAAAGTGAGTATAAGTTGTTGATGCTGGTTTTTTAAGCTTATATTGTTAAAAATTGAATTATATATATATATTTGGCTTGACCACATAAATCTCTATTCCAAGATGTTCAAGTTGTATCGGACAGTTTAAGGTTGATTAGAATTATATCCCCAAGGAATGTTTTTGCTTTGCGGAACAATATGGGTAAATTATATCAGAGTTAGGGGGAAGAGAACAAGGTAAACGCTATAGAAGTTAGAACGAAGGAAATGGCAACTATAGAGTAGAGGAAAGCGAGTGAAAGATATTTGGTCATCAAAATTATATTAGGAGATAAAATAAAAAGTTTTGCAAAGGTAAAGTTGTAGAAATTTCACTGTGGATGCGAAAATACCCAAACATTAGAAGGCTTAGTAAATATTGCTGTTTCAAAAGTACGTCAGATGGAACTGGTTCAATTTGGGTTCAAATGCACAAGTATATAATTGAAAAGAATGAAAAATAAACTCGAACAATCCAAAAAAATTTTGTTGAAAATGAAAGAAAAAAATGGAACTCAAAATAGGCTGGGAAAAAAAAAAGAGCTAAGGTGGCCAAAAGACCAAGGCCGCTTTTAACCTCCCCGGCGTCCCAGGCACTTCAATAGCTACGCCCCCACCCTATTTCTAGAGCACTCCCCCCTTCCGTTCTTACTTTTCCAGTTTTATTACGGGAGGGATTTACCCTTAACGATCTTACTCTTTTCCCTTTCTTTGTTTTACAGTTTGAATAATCTTTCCATTATCCACCACCAATAGACTGATGTCTATAGATAGACTGATGACTGACCAATGGACTGACAGTCGTAAGGAAAGAATAGTGGTATGGTTTGGATACTGTTGTTCCTTTCTTACTTTACGGCATCACGGACCACTCACCCTTTTGTAAATTAGACCAGTAAATTAATACAATTGTTTGCAAAGTATACATTATTGCACGAACTGTTTTCAACCTGTTAATTATCATCTTTTTCACCGCTTATCGCTTTATTATCTTTTACTTTTTGACATCCTTTTTCTTTGTTGAGTCACTATCATTGTACGTGTGCAATGAAGATTTTCTTCGAAAAACGAATGATTTTTTCGAGAAAATCATAAATAACTTCACTGTAATCAATTTCCATTGCAATATCATTTTGAGTGCATAGCAACATCAAACTGCTAAGCATTACATTTTCCATTGTAGATCTAATTTCAGTCTACTTTCTTGAGGGCAGAAATGTTTCTCTCACGATCCGCTAGGCGGTGGTATGTTTCATTGTAAATTAATTTTTGTTCTCTTTTTTTCACCCTCCAATTTTTCCACCTTAAATCTTTTGCGGCCTAGGCACGTGCCTAGTGTGCTTAAGCGGAAAAGTGGCCCTGCAAAAGACCCTTCATCATCTTGTCATGAAATTTTTTTAAATTCAGTGTAGGATTTGTAGCGGTTGGGCTTACGAAAATCACGTCGTTCTTAAAGGAAACAATTTATTTTATGAATGTGATCTTTGTTTTTCCAACAAAAAAAAGTAAACACAGAATGTATTTGTCTTTTAAAAATAAATGTAAAATGTTCAGAGACTGATATTTCTTACTATCTCATACTTATGCTACTTTTTTTTCCACGCATTTAGTTTTAAGATTTGTAATGTATAATTTAATAACTTTCTGAAAAATATTCTGCTTTATTAAAAAAGTTGTTCGTGAAAACAAAAGTAAGTCTCTTGTGTATTTTTTTCATGCCAAAATCAATCCTTTAGAATTAAAATTGATAAATATGTAATGACTGTGAACGAAGTGTAACATTAAGGACATATTTTTATCATAGAAAAATGCATTTTTAAAGTAGTTTTTAGATTAGTAGTTAATAAAGTTTTTTCAGAAATTTTTTTAAAGAAAAACGTAATTTATGTAATGTAATTATGAATCATAATTTCTTATAAAAGAAAAGAACACAAATCAAAAGCTTCAAATTTTACCACAACAAAAAATTAATGAAACATTTAATAATTAGTATATTTTTCCTTAGATCGAGGGAGGATTTTATGCAAATCAGTCACAAAGATCAAGACAGTTCTTCAGGAGATACGGAAATTTATTGTCAAAAAAATCCTTGAAATACAGGATATAGTAATCAAATTCGCTTAATAAATATCAGAAGGTCTCCACACCTTCTACAGCACACGAACACTAATCTCTAATCAGTGTCTAAAATACACGTATATTTAAGATTTTTCGCAAGCACTCGCTCGTCCTACTCAACAACCGAAGTGATCTCTAATCGCTGGTCGACTCTTTAGCGGTCAAAACAAGACTAACTCAGTTTCGGCGAGCGAGTTCCTATTTATAGTCCTCGCGGATCTTTCGAGAAAAATTCTCTTGCGTCATAGATCATGATTTTAGTAGATTTCTACTATATTCCAGAAGAATTCATAGGGTTGCGAACTCGCCAAAAATGATGCCAACTTAGCTCTATCGCCAAGATTCCATTGAATCGACATTATAATGAAAGGAATGTTGCTTGCGAATATTACAATTTTAACATAAAATAAATACAACATAGAGTAATGTAAACGTATTACACATCCAGATATAAATTATTTACACTATTTTGAAAATTCGTAATAACATTATTAATATACCTTTTCGATTCAGTTTAATTCGGTTATTGTATTTTTTTTCCAGATAACAAGGGATGTGTGTGTGTGGGAGGTAGAATTTTATAAGCCTTGGTTTTATTTTTCAATATTAATTCTCACCCAAAATTTTTCTTAAAAGGATGTGTCCATTTTTATATAGTTTTTATCTTTTATCTCACTTTATGTAATTTTTTACTTTTTTTCACCAATACATTCACTTCTGCAATAGCTTTAAAAAATTAACCCTAATTTAGAAAACTTTTTTTAGCTCCAATATTAATACTGTATTTTGCCTCCGCTATGAAAGCTGCACACTTTTTTTTATTGCTACTCCTTTTTGCCACAAACATTTCACTTTTTTGGCGCCAAAAAAAAATGTATTCCACATATTTCAGCACTTACATTGTAATGTAAATTTACATGTCAAGGATTTATGGAATATTTTTAAATTTTAAAAACGCAGCATAGTAAATAAATATAAGTAAACATCATGAATTAATATGAAAATCGGGATATTTCTATGTTCTAAAAAAGTATTCCCTTAAGAGATTGAAATGGAGAAAAATATAGCTATAAAAAATGTTATATGTATATAAATAATGTATGACATTTTAAAAATTACAGTATTTATATTATTATTCTAGAAATGTGATTGAACTTTTTAAAAAAATCATAGTATGAGTTTGCTTTATAACTGATTCCTTCTCATTACTTTTAATTTCTTTTTAATTTACTAAAATACAATTAGTATCATAAAACTATGTGTAGTTCATTTCCATGAATTAAAAAAAGCATTGTTATTTAAAGTATTTACTCTTACTTTCAACACTTTCAAGCAAAGAGAACTTTAAAAAGATGTTTTTCTATTTATGTTTCATTTATGCAAACTTTTGACTCAAAGTATTGTTTATCAATAAATTTTGATAATGAAATCTTTTCTATACATTTTCAAAAACATTTTATGTTTTACATTCTTTCCCGAACTTTGGTTAAGATAATTAAAAAAGGTTTTTCTTGTTAAAATTTGAATCTTTAGTTAAATAACTTTTTTACCCCTTTTTCAAATGACCAGAAAAACTCTTGTGTAAGAACTCAACATTATTTCTCAATCATATTTCAACATATTTCTTTTACATGTGTGTTTTTGCAATTAATAATTAACAAACATATGCACACAGTTTAAGTTACAATTCAATCAAAATTATAGCTAAACATTTATCAATTTATTAAGAGAGTAATGTTTCATTCTGTCATTTAAATTGTGCTTAGATTTGTGTAAATTACTTTGCTTGGTAGGAAATTAATCTTAAATACAGAATTATATGAAAATAAAATAGTATAGTCTCTCAAAATTGAATAATAATGATGTGAAATAAGCAAACGTCTTTGAAAAACAATATAAATTAGATAAAGTTTCGGTGAGAGATGTCTCTTCTAAGAATTTTTTTAACTTAAATGTTTTAATACCTTTTTTTGAAAAAACTGAACAAAAAACAAGGAATTTCAAGAATTTTTTTTTAAAAAAAAGTTTTAATTAAAATAATTAGGTGTCATATAAATAAAACTTTCATTTATAGAATCAACTTTGATATAAAACGTAAATCGTGTCAATTTTACATTCTATAAAATTCTTATATCTGTTTGAATGTATGATTCTTAACCTTTTTGCTTTACACAAATATTTCACATGTAGAGAAAAGAGAAGCAAAATATATATACCACGCATAACTGTACATAACAGTGTTTACTTTTCAAAATGATTTTCTTCTTTAAGTATAAAAATATTGATACAGAATTTAAAATAAAATTTATTTTGATTCCGCTTAGGAAGGTGAATAAAAAGACATATTGAGTACTGAGATGAATTTAAAAAGCAATGAGTTTAGCCACGCACACACGCAATTAATGATAATTTTACATTTATTTTCAAAGATATAATTATTAACAAAAATCATATTATATATCCTTCTAAAATATTCCAAATAAATGAAACATTAGTGTAACGCAATAACAATTTATGAATTTAGTATCAGCTTTAAATAAATATTTCAAATAAATCACATAAATTTTTTAATGTTTCCCAATTTGTAAATAATGTTACCACTAAGTTAAAGCAATAAAATACATAAAACTGTGGAATCACGTAAATTATATTCAATCGTTAGACTTTTAAAATATGAAATAAGTTACAAAGATATCTTTTGTTATTTTTTAGTTAAAAAATAACAATATCAATCAAAGTAACAATAAATAAATAAAAACAACACAAATATGATTATTTTTTATAATCAAAATAAAAACATATCCATTGTTTAAAAATTAATTTATTCAGCAATATAAATATAATTATCATATTAAAAAATTTACTAAAATAAAACTATTCAAAAATTAAATGGAAACTTATGCTAACTCAGATCAGTGGCATACCCAAGGGTGGGGTTTAGGGATTTAAATCCCTACCACAAACCCACAAATGTTTAATATTAAGTACAAAGATTACAACTAGATGTTCTTGCTTATGTTTTTTTACAAATATAACCCATCCCGGAAAAGTAGCCTGCGAACGCCACTAAATTAGATTAAAACAAAAATATATGTTGTTATATTTATATTTACGTTCCAAGTATACACACAGATGGTTCTGCAGAAGATATTAAAAATGCTGGTGCTGAAGCCTTTTCAAGTACTTTCAGTATTAGTTATCCTGTTGGAAAGTATTGTGACAATTTTGATGGTGAGATAGCGGCAATATATCATTTGCGATCGATAAATTGGGAAATTGTTCTGAACAAAGTATTGTATTTTTTTATCAATTCTCAAGCTGCTATTTTGTCTCTAATAAACTCAAGATATAATGCAAACACACTAGTTAATTCCTGTAGAATGAAATTAGCTGAACTTAGGAAGTCTAGAGAAAGCATTGCCCTCCAGTGGATTCCCAGCCACTGTAACAGTTCTAGAAATGAGAAAGCAGATGGGCTTGTTAAAGCAGGATCTCTCATGTCCCAACCTGACTCTCCCTTGCCTCTGCATAACATCAAAAGAATCATTTACAGTAAACTGCAAATTAATAGAGCCTCCCTGTATGGTGAAGCAGCTGCAGGAAAAAGGTGTAATATATCTTGCTTAACAAAAGTGTTAGAGTCCCCAGTTCCCTGCCTGGATCTGTTGGAGTCGTGTGCTTTCGTTTACATACTGGACATGACTAATTACAAAGGCATTTACATTGCATTGGAGTAAAGGATTCTGCTTGGAGCCATCTGTGCAACCAGAGTGAAATAGATGGTGACCACCTCAAACACTGCCTTATTGTTTTAAAAAATTTTATAGACAACTCTACGGAAGCAAATTTTAATTCTTGTTATGCTTCGTCATTATTTTATTGAGCTGCTTGTCGACTAATGGCAGAGATGCCGAAGACGGGCGTAGGATAAAAAAAATATTTGTCATTACAAAAACAAAATTGACATATCTTCTGTAAAAAGTTTAAGATTCTAATGTGTTTTCTTAAAAAAGTGGCGAAAAGAGATATTATTAAATAAGAAAAATAACACAAAACAAAATTGAACAGAAATAGAATAATATAACATAAATTTTTACACTTGTGACATCTGGAAACTTTAACATTTAACAATTCCAATCTTCGTGACTTGGTAAATTATCCACGTTATAGGAAGCTTAGTTGTACTTAATAAATAAAAATATATACACGTAAAAATACACAAAATTCATAAATGGGAATACATGACTATTACTTAGCTGAAATGTAAGAATTAAGCTAAACTATTAATGAAAAAAATAAATTACTAAAACATGCTTTATAGCTTACCTTGCTAGCAAATCAGTAATATAACTTCCCAGAGGTTTCAGTGATGGATAAGATTTTGCAGCCCACATAGCAGGCACTTTACCAATTAACATACAATCAAATACTTCCTCCAGTTCAGATGACATGACTACCAGACCCTTCACAGCCTTTTGCAAGTTTTTCAATGATTCTCGAACAACTGAAGTTAATCTATTGAAACGAATAAGCTCTTGACGGAGAACAGTGTTCATAGATTCTGTGTAGACAACTGGATAAAGTTCCATAATCTAGTTTTAAGTATGAAAACTTCATAAATATGTTTCTAATGGTATTTGGGAGAATATACACATCATACTTATATAAAAGAAAAACAGCACTCGTGTCATTAATATTTTTGTTTATAGAAGATTATGCATAATTAACACATACTTTTTCAATATCAAAATCAGGTGGTAGTTTTTCCAATATGTCATCTGCTAAATCGTAAATCATTTCTCCTGATGATTGTGCTCCAGCACCTCCTGTTCTCCCTTGTGTAAGAAGTATTCCATCCAACAACTAAAATAAAATATATGTTTAAAGAAAACATATTTAATAGTAATTATATCTTAAAAGTAGAAATATAAATGTTTAATTTTAAATGCTGAAAATTAATATTCAATTCCATCTTGCCAGAAAGATAAATTAAAATGTGTAATTGATGGAACAATTTCAAGTCAGTTTCAGAGAGAAAAGAAATTAACAGTTTTTATCGTAACAAATAAATTTCACAAAAAAAAAAAAGCAAAAGATTAATATAAATTTAACTAACTAAAATAAAATTTTTCTTTGTTGACTTAAGTAGGAATTGACTATAATTTTTTTTATATTACTTGTTTGAGTAAAGTTTTGTGTATATTTTGAGAATATACACTCATTTAAAATATATATAATGAGTTTAATTATTCTGTTTGTGTAAACAGAAATAATACAGAATACCAACTTGTTGAGTTTCTTGGTTGTCTTTTGTAATGTCTGCATTCTCATGAAGTCCAAAAACTTCAGGATGAGGATTTATTGGTAGACTGCGAATGTACTCAACAAAATTTCTTCGGTCAAGATGATCAGGAATATGATACAAACCACTTTCAGAGAATCTAAAAGATTTTTCTACTAGTAATAATACAATTCAAGCAAATAAGTTTTATCTTCTGTTTCTTCACATTACTATTTTTTATTTAATGTTACTTAAAAATATTTGTTTTAAATTCATAAAAATTATTTTAATGTACATAACTTTGACAAAGGTATTATTCATTATACACGCACACTATTTCCTTTTTCTTTTTGTCTTATTTGAACAAAGATGATAGTTGAAAATCAATTTTAAATTTTATTTTAGCGTTAATGTTATTCACCTAATAAACAGCACACAATCTTCTTTGAATTTATTTTATGTATACAATGTGTTGAAAAAATAAGTTAATAATAATTATTTTTTATATTAGACATATGACTATCTCAAAATTTCTCAATACTTTCAAATTGTTCACCAAATAACTATTTTAAAGACTATATATATTTATAAATAATTAAAATTTAATAATATAAATAAAATTTAAATATTTAAAAAAAAGTAGGAATTCATTTTTTTATATTTATTGGTAGTATAATTCAAATTTAATTTACTTTTATATCTAACATTAATTGTATAACTGGTTAAAACTTAACAACACAATTAAAAGAAAATTCCTTCGTACTCATTAATAAATATAAATAATGATCACTGTAAATTTAATTTTAAATTAAAAAAGATCAAATACATTAATTCAAACTGATTGGAAATATACAATCTATATTACTAAAATACATCTATTTTTTACATGCTAATATATTTCTCAAAAATTGCGTAAAAGAGCTGTTATTTGCATTGTAAAAAAGTAGATGTGTTCCGTGTTATCCAAAAAATGTATACGAAATAATCATTTAATTTGATTAGCCACATGAATTAGATGAAAAAATCCGCAGTATAAATTTTTGAACATGTGTACTTATTTAGTAAATGTTTATGAATTTCTTTAATATTTCTCTAATTAGTGCTCCCTAATTTTAATTAATAATTAAAAATAAAATTAGAAACAAACTAATTCAAAAAGGATAAAAAAATTTAAATTAAAAATCCTAGAATCTACTGCTCGTTGATAACTTGAAAAAAAAAAGAGCAAGAAAAACTGAAATTCCTGTCTCACTAAAAAGCTATACCACAGCAACTGTGTGCTGGAATTAAATATCGATTTTCATTTAGTAACAATATCCTGAGAAGTTAAACAGCTTTCAGAAATATTTTGTGATATTGACTCACAGCTAAGTAAATTTTCAAGTTTTTTCGGAATTTTAAGATGCACTCTGTGGGGGTGTTGGTCTAATCGCGTTTCTAGGTGGAGGGGGGGGGGAGGAACATAGCATCACCAACAAACTCCATAATAACAATTAGTTTTATTTATCCTTTAAACACACACCTAAACAATCACAAGTGAAACTACAAAAGGAAACCTAGGAGTGATATCCTTAGACGACTGAGGCAAAAAGAAAATCCCTCATCGGTCCAGATGTTAAGAGCTTTTATTCCTATTCTTTGTTGTTTGTGACTTGCAGACGGAGGCTCCGCTGCAGTCCTTATTCTTTCACAGAACAAACAGTTATCCTAAATCATACATGCATAAATCAACCGTGTTAAAAAAGGCAACTTTTTCTGAACTTTTATTACATCAAAGATGAGTAGAAAATAATACACCTATACCAGACTTTGACAAAACGTGCTATTCCTTTTTAAGATACTTACATAAAACACATATTAAACAATGTTTTAATCACACTGATTTTAAATATGTATAACAAAATATCTAACAAATCACATCTTAAGATAGCAAAAATATTTCAGAGAACACATAAAATTTCTAACTTACTTATATTTTTCATCAGTAATAATTTTTGGAGTGTATACTATAGATAATAAAGACAGCAAAAGTCTACGATCTTTATCATCGGTCACTCTTCCACCATAGTTACATTCTCCAGTTAAATAAGTCAAGGCTTCCAAAGGTAGCTCTTCATAATCATTGAGAAACATCTAAAAAATTACTACTCTTAAAAATCAAATATACAGCGGTATTACAGAACAGCAACAACAAACAATTATTGTATTCGGATAAAAATTTTCATCATAATGTGAGAATACAATGAGAAAAATAACAATTATAATTTAATAATTTTATATACTCATGGACAAAAAAATTAGTACACAAAGGAGTCGTCAAAATGAAACGAAATTTTACATACGTGATGACTTCTTTGATGTAAGTAAATGATTAGAAAATCAAAGAAAAAAGGTAATTTATTTCCGAGAAAAAGGCAACAGGACGGAGGATTTAATACCCTATTGAACCCCCTCTAGCGCGAATGCACGATGCGATACGATCGGGCATTGAGGCATACAAGTTCTGTATGATGTTTTGAGACATTTCTTTCCATATTTGCTGTAAACTTGCCTCTAGTCCATTCAAACTCGTGGGATGCCCTACTCGCCGTCCCGAATGACCCCAGATATGCTTGAATGGGGACAAATCTGGGGATCGTCCAGGTCAAGGAAGGGTAGTAACAGTGCGGAGACAGTCTTGTGACACCCTTTCCGTGTGAGGCCGAGCATTGTCTTGTTGAAAAAATGGCTTCTGGGAGCCGTTGCATAAGTGGCAACACATGTGGTTGCAGGATGTCAGGGACATACCGCTGGGCTATCATGGTGCCCCGGATCAATACTAGGGGTGACCGTGTATTGAAGGCAATAACACCCCATACAATCACACAAGCTGTGGGAGCGGTGTGTCGCTGTAAAGCAAAGGCAGGATTGAGGCGTACACCACGGGGTCTCCACACACGAACACGATTGTCATCACTGCTGAGATTGAATCTGGACTCGTCGCTAAAGACAACCTAGTTCCATTCCTCTGCAGTTCAGTTTCCTCGTGCGCAGCACCACTCCAAACGGAGGCATCGATGAGAGGGCGTCAAGGAAAGCACACGTAATGGATGGGCGCCGCGATCCCAAATGTCCTTCAGCCAGGCGCCTTCGAATGGTTTGAGAAGACACAGGGGCCTCTAGTGAAGGTGCTACCTGTGCTTGGATGGGGCCGATGAAGCAGTTGGCTGTATGCATGCATTTCTTACGATGTGGTGGTCTTCCCGACGACTGGTCTTTCGAGGGTGTCCTGAGTCTGGTCATCGTGTAAATGACATCTCTCGGATCCACTGGTCCCAACACCTCCTCACAACACAATCAGAGTGGCCTAATTGACGAGCTACTCGCCTAGCTGACCACCCAGCTTCCATCATGCCGATGATTCTCCCCCACTCAAACTGCGACAGCTGCTCATATTGTCTTCGAAAACGGCGTAATGACATGTCTACCTCAGCTATTCCTTTGTAAAGGATTCAGCACACTCAAACAAGTTTTGGTTACCTGTTTTATACGCCACGGAGAACGACGTTAAACGCCTTCTACCGGCTATACGTAATGCGCAATCACGCTGTATTTCAAATCATTAGCATATCTCCCCGACATGTACCTTCATGACACGCTTCGTTACGATCCCGCAATTATTTCTTGGTGCGCTAATTTTTTTGTCCATGAGTGTATATAGAAAGTCAACTTCATTGTTACCAAGGCAGCATTGAAAAATTATAAAGTAATAGGGAGAGAAGTAAAATACACAATTTTTTTATATGTACACATAGATTAAAAATTTAATGAAAGTTCAAAGTGATAAATACTAGCACCCTAGTAAAAAAATTCAAAGTTACATAATACAAATAAATTAAATACTATTTTAAAACAAATTAAAAAAATAAATACATAAATAGCAATTAACTAAAAGCTTCTTTTAGTATTTTTAGATATTTTTATACAAGTATATATATATATATATATATATATAGTATACGGCGGAGCTGTGACGAGCGAATCCGTCATGTGACGGCGAGAGTACTATCAGGAGATCTTCAGAGCAACCAACCCATTAGTGGAAGAGTCAGTGAAATTCCCCCTGTTGCTCACCAACAAGTCTTTCATGAACTGAGCCTTAAACCCATGTGGAGGAAACATTCGGACATTGGCCGGCTCACGTAGGAGCCGTGTTTTTGTGCGTGCAGGCACTTACTTTTTATTCCGTAAATATAAACTTAATGCATTTTTACTTTTAATTAAATCCCTTTTATACAATTCCTCCAATGTGAGTCCCTTCCCCGTTTGTGTTAATTTACACACCTAAAAAATCAATAATGATACACTAAATTGCTCTAAATCTAATATAAAGCAAGCCAATTGTGACGTTTGGGAAAATTAACGGTAGCGTGTTAGAGTTAAGAAATTAAATAAATGATTTATTTACATCACGAGTATTAATTACAATATATTTACATTTTAAATAGAAGCTATTCACACATACTATTAATTACTTCAAATCTACAGAAAATGTCCTTTATGAGGGAGGAGGTAAAAACAACCAAATTTTTTTTGTATTTTCAAACGGACTATCTTCTCCACTGTCCCAAGACGGCCTTATACCTAGAATTTCAACCAGGGTTTCCGACCTGTTGGCGCAGTGGTGTTTTTCTCCCTGTCATCAGTTTTCGGTACGATGTCAGATGAAAAGATCCTGCAATAATTAAGGGTGCACGAGTGGATGTGAACGGTGTTATACTATTCACATTAAGAAGGCGATTTTTCAGCTGCGTGAAGCGAAAACGTCACGCAGTAAGTAGAGATAGGACAAGTCAGTACAGGTCAAAGGTAAGAGATATATATACAAACAATAATAATAAACTAAATAGCTATAAAATCTTAAATATGCAAAGCATAAATAGAAGTATAAACATAGAATAGATGTAAGAAATAAGTAGTTATATAAAAATATTATTGATATAAAAAATTTTCAGTATTAAATTTTTTTCTAATCAATTTATTTAATATGTTACCTGAAGCTGAGTCATACTGATTCTTAAATCTGATTCATTGAATTCATATGGAATATTCCAGCCAAGAGGACCAAATTTCCTCCTTTCTTGTACAAGTGCGTGAAAAAAGCACAATCCAAACAACAGTTTATGCCATTCCTCTGGCTATATAAACACATATACATATACATATTATTAATAAACCAAAGTTATGTATTTTTTTATACAAATTAAAAAATATCAGAGCAAATATTACTTAGTAAATGAATATTGTATTAATATTTTCTTTTTATAATTAATATATTTATTTTAAATAATAATAGTATTAAATACTTACTTTAATACAGTCGTCATAAAATGATGGACTTGATATAGGATCACTTAAAAATGACCTTAACAAATTTGCTCTAAGCCCTTTTGGAGGTTCATTAGTCATTTTTACACCTATGGAGATTTAAAACGTTCAGGATATAGTAAATATGTAATCTATGATTAAAATGAAAATATGTAATGTAACTTAAATATAAATATACAATGAAAATAAAATGCTATATTTACAAGGTTAAAAAAAAATTAGGAGAGCACATGGATTTAAGGAAATTACGGAAATATTTCTTCTCTGATAACTAATATAAAACATAACATAGTGTAACAGAAAACTGAAGAAAGCCTAATACGCAAATCAACGTACATGACATCAAAAACCAGAAAAAAGGATATTACAAAAATCGTAATTTCGTAAAAGCTGTTGTTTTTCATAGTCTCAGTGGTGAAGTTCAACCTTTCGGCTGTTGTTTTGAGAAAATGTAACTGGAAAATGTCACGACAACATGATCAACCGGAATCCATGTCTTAGAGTATTATCGGAAGACTGGAAAAAATCTAGGCAAACACCAAGAACTGTAGCGGACGTTGTACGAGTAGCAAGAAGTGTTCTTTCAAGATTGTGGAATCGATTTCAAGAAACAGGGCGTGTTCCATGTCAGCCGGGATAAGGTCGTCCACGTGCTACCACAGTAAATAATAACCGATATATATATATCTTGTTACAGCTAAGTGAAACAAAACAGGAAATGTTACATATATTAAAAGACAGTTTCTTCTGACAACAGGACGAAGGATTTCAAACCAAACAATCCAAAATAGGCTTAATGCAGGTAGCTTGTATGCCCGTAGGTCAATGGTGTGTATTCCGTTGACAGCAAGACACCCTGCAGCCCGAAGAAAGTGGGCTTCTCAACATCGAGATTGGATGCAAAGTGATTGGAGTGAAGTGCTGTTTACGGACGAGTACCGATTTAGTTTAGAGTGTGACATTAGACATGTTTTGATATGACGAGAAAGGGTCACTCCAAATAACCCTATATTCTTCCAGGAAAGATCACATTACAGACGAGGTGATTTGATGGTATGAGCAGGAATCAGCATATGTATAGATCAATGACCAGTAGCTCACACAAAAAATTTTCAAGATGGGGGGGGGGGGGTCCTTGGTCGAAAGTCCCCCAACTCATATCATACCTCAAGACAACACCAATTGATTCTGTCGATTTTGTTTACAAAAAATAGTAAAAAATAAATTATTGAATCAATAATTAGCATTTATTAATAAAATAAATTGTTAATTACAAGTACTTAATTAAATCCGGGTCCGGACTCCTAAGACACCCCCCCTTGTGTGGTCGTACCTATAACCTATGCATAGGTCATAGGTACGACCTGTATAGCATTCGAATTGAGAATTTGATGGCTCAAAGGTATGCAGACGAGATCCTGAGACCCCATGTCCCAGACCTTACTCTGCAGTGATTGATTTTTCTTTTTTTTTTAATGCAGGATAATACTAGACTTCCTACAGCTCGTCTTTTGGAGTACTTTCTTGAAGATGAAACAGTACAGCGTATAGAGTGGCCAGCATGCTGTCCTGATCTTAATCCAATCGAGCATGTTTGAGGCACACTCGGACGACGCATTGCTGCAAGACCAAGGTCTCCGATAACTATCCCAGTCTTGGAGACCATACTTCGTCAAGGATGGAACAGTATTCTCCAGAGTCTCATCGATAACCTCACCACATAGATTCTAAATAGCGCTGGAGTCTTAGCAGTTAGGAGGGATTAAACACCGGATTAAACATCCCGTATCATTTCCTAACAATTCAGCTTTTATCATTTACATGCAACTAAATTGTTGCCCTGTAAAAATCACTTCATGTTCATTAGACCATTCCAAAGTTCATATACAATAGTTTTGTCCTTTTTTTTCTGTATTACATTTTATTACATCTGTATTCATTTCATTCTCCTGCATGGCTATTGCGACGATTTCTTTACTTTTTGCTTGTACCCTAATTTTTTTTAAGTAGTATATTTGAAATATTTTACTGATTAGTAATAATTATTACTGACAGATTACATAAATACTGACAAGGATTTCTTGATTAATTATCTACTGATACATTCATTTTTTATTGAAATTATAATATTTATCAATTCATTTTATTATTGATATTTTAAAGATAATAGAGGTAAATTCTAATGCAAAAAAAGTGATCAAATTAATTTTTAAATCTATATATCTCTCAATTATGGTTTATTAATACATTACTATTATTATTATTTTTAATGATTTGTTCACAATTTATTGTTAACATTTGTGTAACATAATTAAATACATATATATACTATACAATTGAGCATACCATTTTGCAAGACAGAAACAGGAAAAGTATCTGAAGGATAGCTTGTTAACCATAGACGAAAATTTATATCAGTTCTGTCTGATGTAATGACCTTAAGAAAAAGAAATTGTAAATATAATTATAAAAGATTTCCGAAAATAGAAGAGGAACACAGATTAATGTTAATATATAATTCAATACTTCTTCACAAATATTTTCTAATGTATTCATCCAGCTAGAGGCTAAATGGCAATTCTGCAGTACAACCCAAGATCCATCCTGTAAGGCCTTATCAATCATTGCCTTGGCAATAGGACCCTAAAATGACAGTAAAATGAAAGAGATAAAAATTGTGTGTACACTTAATGTGTGCGTAATTTCTAGCAAAAAAAACAAAATTTAAGTACATTCCTTACAAAAAGAGGACCCTTCATGACTTTCACAATTCGCGGACAAAATTAGTATCATCGCTAAGAGACCAAGTAACCCCTTAACATCAAGTAGGATTTCTCAGAAAATTAAGCAAATTTCAGAACGGACGAGCCTCATCAAGTAACGCAAATGATGTGCAATGCACAGCTTTCAAGCACACGGTTTGTAGGATAAAGGAAAGAAACCTATTGCCAGGTATTTCTGCCAGGAAATCATTATAGAATTTTTTTTCTTGCCTCCGAGGACGTATGTAATAGCAAATGATGTCAGGCTGCCGCTAATGAAGGCAATTCCCCCATACAGATGACTTTTCGAAGAATATGGTGATTTAACTAAAAAGGGAGAGTTTGGTCCTTAGTCAAATCTCAGCTATCCATCTAGATTCGCCAACAGTACGTCGGCTGTGACAAACATGATTCAAACAAAGAAATGTGGTAAAACTGAGGCGTGCCTGAACTATGTCATTACCGACAACTTGGACTTACAGGCGTTGGACTTACAAGCCAATTTTACCACCATTTTGCCGCATCTGCAAGACATCTTTAATATTCTCATGTTGACCACAGCCATTATCTTTTGACTGGTTCCTAATAGCCTGCAATTTTGGCGTTCGTTAAGAAGAATTCCTTTGACTTCACAGCACAGACGATTCTATTTGCAACGTTGCCAGATTAGAGCTACGTGGACAATGGAATGTTATAGAGTTGTGTTTTCAGACAAGTCACGCTGCTGTTCGTCCAATGAAAGTCGCAGTCTACAAGTGAGGCGACGCTGTAGTGTCAGGTTCAATCTGAGGTCGCATCTGTGGAGCTTCTTAACGTGTGACAAGGCGGCATTATGGTTTGTGGCGCCAACGTGAAAAATAGGCTATCACTTTTTGTTCGTATTTAGGCAGTATGATGACCGCACGTATTACCCGTATACTACGGCCCGTGATCAGGGACGTCTTAAGGTATGGGTCAACTGGGCCCGGGTCCAGGGCCTCGCTCTTGGGGGGGGGACTCGTTTCGTTGTCGACTCTGTTTTGATAAGATCATGATCCGGATAATTTTAATACGGTCAAATATTATTCCCGAACTTATCCTCCGAAAAACAGGAAATTTCAAACTGGACGTCAACTGCCAAAAGTGGTAAGACTGTATTATTATGCGATGACCGATGTCCATGTCTAGGCCTAGGCCTAATACCATAATTAATCATTCAACTCATTTAATTGAAATGACGAGATCGGTCAAACTGATTTGTGCCTAGGTTTTGAGATTGTGAGTTGTGCGCGATGGTAATTTGTTTCAAATTACCGTCTGAAAGGGTATTTGACAATGCATGTTAAATACTGTCTTCTTTTAAAGATCTCAGGTAGGGCCTACTTTTGCAGGGCCTAAAAAATCTTAAGATTTCTCTTGGCCAAGGGCCTCAAAGAGTCTTAAGCTGTCCTCTTGCCCGTGATAATTCTCTTCTATTTGTGAGGGCTTATTGTCCTTTACGAACAAGATAGCGCATGAACGCACACTGCACGCATCACCCAACATGCCTTTCAGGATGTATGAATGCTTCCCTGGCCATAATTTTCTAGTGATCTCTCACCAATCTAATACGTCTGGGACATAATTGAACGCGGGATGCATTCCCTGTCTCCTTTGTGTTAAAAAAAACGAAGACAAATATTTTACTGCCATTAAGAAATCTATACAAACTTTAAATATTAATCATTTCTCAATTTTTGTGTGTTTTTTCCTTCATTTTTTAAAAAAAGAAAACCAATTTAAAAATCACATTAGAGACTATCAAATAATCATAGCTGAGTATGAATAAGAAAAGTAATTTATTCCAAAAACAGATCATGACAACTTTAAAATTACAAGCTCCATAAATATATAAAATTTTTAACTCCAAAATTATCTCTTTTAACACTTCCTTAACAAGAAAAAATTTTAATGAAGATCAGATATAAAATTTAAATTTAAAACATTTACCTGTCCTTGCCCCAAAGAAATACTTTGTATTCTATTTCCTGTCATACCTATATCTGTACCAAATTTTAACAGAGCAGCCATAGGATCTGCACCAGGAGATAGCACAAAAATAAGAGGGGTGCAACAATTGGAATCAGAATAAGACCCAACTAAATCAAATGTAGGGGGTTCAATGTAAAACTGACCCATGTTCTTTAAGACAAAATTCTGAAAGAAAAAAATATTAACATTAATAAAACTAAAGACCCTAACTAACTCCACAACTAAGAAATTAACTTCCCTGAGTACCTCATTTTATATATTTACATAAATCAGTTCTGGTAAGATAATTGGTAAAAGAAGAAAATTAGTTTTTTAAAATCAAAAACATGTTTAATAATAACCTTATCAAATAATTAAATTGCAACATATAAGGAAAATAGAATGCCAGTTCACCATACACAGAGAATAAAAGAAAACTTGCATTACCATTTGTCACCATATACTCTCAGTATTTATATATCTTCAGTGCTCCCATATCATTTAAATTTCAACCTGTCATTTGCACATTTTTCTAAGAACTTGGTTGTCTAAGCCATAAATAATATTTACAAATTCAGAGATAAAAATATTGCAGTTATTAAGTTATGTATTTCTGGACCATAAATAAGCAAAGAAAGATGTTTACAATTGGCAGCTGACATTTTCGCCAGAAAATTTTGATATTTCATCAGTGCCAATTTAAGCTCATTTCGAGTCCTGGGCGCAGAAGATCAACAGCTCCATTGGCACTAGAAGATCAAAATTTATAACCAGAAAATCTGGTTAAGCTAAGCTTATCCTTGCCCCTGGGCGCCCGCCCCAAACGCCCAATGGATAAACCGACACTGTATTTCATTATAAAGTAAGTGAAAAAACGTTGAAGCATTTTTGAAAAAAAAATTTTAAACTCACACAATATATATCTACTAAATAATTTTTAATTATTTAGTGGATGTACTTATTACTTATTTAAATCATTTCCAAAAGCTTATCTTAGACTTTTCATCATTTGATGATTAACGTAATAATTCCACAATTATAAAAGCTTAATTATAAGCATTTTTAAAAATAACTTAATACAACGAACAACAAATTTATGTTTTTAACTGTAAAATGTTCTGCTTTCCCAGTTTTAATTTTGAATAAATAAATTAATATATTTATAAATCAGAATAACATTACCAAGCTGTGAAATTTAAATGTAATTGCAAAGCTTGATTTTAAAATATATCCATTACTTTCAAAAAATTTAATTACTTTGATTAAAATAAAAATAGAATAATTATGTAATACATTTTTTCCCAAAGAAAATTACATATTATGTCCTAAACTGAAAATAAATTAAAAACATTTAAAATCTTTTAATTCCTTATGAATTTCCCATTGATTAATAATCTCTTCCTATTTAAAATTCATTATCTATTACATAAATTTAATAATGTCTTGGAACGTGTATTAATTGATAACTTGACTTAGTTGCAATTAATGAAAATAACACAATTTAAAAAGCACAAACAAATAAAAACTATTACAACCTGCACAGCTGGAATTAATTTATCTGGTCTAAGACATCTCAACACTGTCATTTTATAGAGACCATCCAATGCTGAAAATGGATCAGGATATTCTATTTCATGAGGATTGAGTGAATCATAAACTGTTTTCCATCCAGAAACATTTTTCTGAACACCTAGATGTAAGAGAAAGATTCCTATAAACCTTTTGCGAAAAGTAAATAATTTGGTAAGTTATAAAAAAATGACTTTTTCAATTAATTGTAGTTAGTTGATTTGCTCAATGTTTAACAGATTAAAAAAATGAATGAAAAATATAAATATAATGCACAAATATTCGCATAATTTTTTTAAAAGAAAACACGGTACCATTTATGAAGAAACAAATAAGGGTCTTACAGTCTTTTAAGCCTTCCAGGTGAGGCAAATTAGATGCTCTGACTATTTCTGACCATGCACGATCTGAAAGCCATTCAGGACAAGGGTTAGGATAAGGGTTCTCCAAAGCTACTCCACCAGTAAGTAAGAATCGCCATACTTCTTCATTAATTTCCCCTCTACAATATTAAAAAATGTAATCAATTTCTAAAAAATATGTAAGCAATATATGTACCTGTAAAAACATATATAATACTGAAATATATTATGCATGTTATTTTCCCTGCAACAATACTCTCCTTGTGGGAAGATTGAGTTTTACAGGCAAAGCTCGTTCTCCAGCGTGAACTTGAAAAATAAGGCAATGGCAATCACACCAGTGTAAGCAGATTGGCGAGAAATTTGGCGAAAAATACGATATGCAAGGGAATCAACGAGATGGCTTTAGGATCAACTATTCTAGAAATTTTCAAGAGGCCATATAAAAGACTTTTGAAACTAAGATCATTTAAGTTGAGAAGAGAGTGCAGAATCTGTGTGTTGAGACTGCACACAATCTGTCTGATTTTTTGCTAGTGGAACTGTTTTAAAGAGGCATATCAGAAACGTTGTAAAGTTGTTTATAACGAATACGTTTTGAACTATTGTAAATAATCTCTGTCATAAAATTTCTTTGTGTATATGTTACCGGCAAAGTATGAAATGCCGGCATTCTATAGAATGCCGGAAATGCTGGACGTTTTTAGGCAAACTATGAAATAGGAGATTTATTACATACTTTGCCTAGGCATTGTATAGAATGCCTAAAGCTATTTAGGTAAAGTATGAAAAATGGTCATGAAAAGGATATTATATCAAATATCAATGATTTACATTCCTAAAAGTACAAATGTTATTCTGACAAAATAATGAGACTGCCATTAAAAAAATTATTGTTAAATTGTGATTCCGCATATACTTGTATTAAAATTCTTTCAGAAGTTCCAAGTTGATAGAAACCATCCTATTTCTCACTTATTACAAGTGTCAATGTATTGACATTCGGGGAAAAAAAATCAAAGTTTTGTTCTACAATACCTTTTTTTAAAAATAATTTTCTGTTTTTTTTTTCTGGCAAGTTTCACGTAGGTGGATGTACAGTTCAATATTATAACGTGTAACAATTTTGTGTTTGGTTGAAAGTTGTGACAGATCTATACGCGGCTCTACTAACCCCTTCAGGACTCTTTAAGGAAAATATTTAATTCAACCAACTTTCCCCGAGTGAAGAAAGCGTGATTATGCAAATTAGTTTTATTATATAAATTCTGTATTCGCGAGTTTTAAGAGTTAGTTGGTTAGTGGGAGAGTGAAGGAACGTGAAATGATTAAGTGCAACCGGAGTTTATCAACTGAAAATTTCTAAAGTAGGATCAATCGACGGTGATTGAATCCGAATAAGGATCACCTCCAAGGACTCAAGTGTAGGACTTGACTTCATAAAAGTACATGTATAATGATCGTTATTTAAATAGAAGTTTAGCTTATTATTGCACGACGTAGTTTATATTAAGCTTGTTTAAGTTATCGTGGAATCATTTGAGGGTCCGTAGTATTATCCCAAGGCTAACGAATCTTTTAGAATTCTATCGCATCTCCAGAATCCGGAATTTAATTTGGCTCTTGGCAAATTAAATTCCTAGAACAAATTCACATCGTCAAACTGGGTGTCAAAATTACTTGCGGCAATTGGTATCGCCTACATGGTTCCGCACTAAAAATGGATACCAGCCCCTAGGGAATGTACTAGGTCTGAAAATGGTAAAAATACCAATCTGTAGCCCCATTAGGGAAAAAAATCCTTGACGTAATGTAACCATGACGTAATCCATAACGGACCGGTCAACGTTTCATAATTTTACGGCGGCCCGCTGAGTGTGCGACGTTGATTATTTATATTTTAAATTGTTTTTATTTTATAATTTAATTGTATTTAAACATGCCTTCAGAGTAAAATTCAGTTGCACCAAAAGTAATTATAAAATGATTTTACATAAAATATAAAGTGATTTCCATGGAAAGTCGCACAAACACGAGAAAAATACACACCAGTAAATATAATGGAAATAATTTACTGCTCCTTGAGTGGCCTTTGATCCATGGACCAAGGGTTGGGGACCACTGTTTTATGGTACTGACGCCTTCTTTAACATTTAAAATGAGTTTATACTTTTATTTTTCGCAAACATAACATCATAGCTATTCAGCAACCGATTGTCCCTGGGTTCCTCATTACTAGTCCTTTTAATATTTTTATATCAGTTATTAACTTCTAGTAAGTAATTTCAGTTAAGGTAAAAAAAAAAAAAATTTTGGAGCATCAACTCGAAATTTGGGCAATTAGCCTTTGAATAGTTGTTTCATGTTTATGGACCATGGATTGGCAACCTTTGAGCTGTTGCGTGTCAAGCTAACCTACCAATATGATTCAGCGAACCACACAGTAGAGCATTTTTGAAACAATTAAAAAATTTACAAATTTGTTAAATAGTGCAAAGTGCCACTGAGAATTGTACCGCGTGCCGCATGTGGCACGTGTGACATAGGTTGCTGACCCCTGCTATAAAGCATGGCTCCTTCTCCAACACTATGGCTTGCTTCTTCATTTTCAGGTAGCACAGGAAAAACCAATTTTTTGTTGAACAAGTTTAAGTAAAATTGAGTATTTTGACATTTCCAAACAAACAGCAATGTACAAATAACAGATTCTGAGCCTGAGATTCGAGCTAAAAGTTTTATTTCTTGCCAATTGACAATATTCGAAATGAATCTGAGATGTATTTCATAATTTGCCGGTTTCTAACTAGGCATTCTACAGAATGCCTAGGCAATGTATGGAATAGGAATGATTTCATACATTGCCAGCTAGATTTAGGCATTGTATAGAATGCCTAGGCATTCTATAGAATGCCGGATTTCATACTTTGCTGGTAACATATATACATCGATTTGACTTTGTGTAGTCAGTCATCTGTTCATTCTTGTCCATTAATAAATATATAATCATTCAAATAATTGGAGTTGTCATCTGATTTTCCTCACGCAAATTAGCAACAATACATATGATACATTTTTAAACAAGTATAATTAAACACATAAGGAAATATAGTGAAAAAATTATTGATTGCTTTAAAAATATCACGTAGGTAAAGTACAAATATTTTTTTTAAAATTACACTTAACTAAGAACAATCAAAGTGTATGAAATAAAATTAAATCTCTATATTCAGAGCTTTATAAAAATTACACAACATCATTATTTAAAAAATAAACAGTTAAAGTAATCTATTATGAAAATAAACAGCATACCAAGAAATAAATTAATACACGGTACTTATTAGATGCATATAATATGAAATATGTAACAAATTACCTCCCCCTTAAGATACCAATGCATAGAAGGAAAGAGAAAAGCAATTTGTCCTTCTCAAACAGTGATCTACAAACATTTCTATAAATGCTGGCAGTAAAGTGGTCATTCAAGTTAGTGATACGGGTTTCGAGATTTGGTGATGCTACACTGTTATCAATGGACTGAGAAGAGATCAGAAATACATCAATGAAGAATATAAGAGAAAAAAGACAATTGAAAGATCATATTAGTATTAGAAATATAGAGTGTATTAGTATTTAGTCTAAAATACAGAGAAAAATCAAAGTAAAAATCTCCTTAAAGTTTTTCCTCTATAATTTCAGCATTTAATTAGCATTAAATTCAAAAAGTAGTTTTCTTACCTGATGGTATAAAGCAATAAACCAACCTAATGAATACTGATACATAGGATCAATGTTGCTTAAACTAGAGATGCAGAAAAATAGTATAGAAGAATGCAAAGCAACAGGTTGATAACCATTGCGAACAGCATCAATTTCAATTTTGGTTTTTTCAGCTACTATCTGGAAAACGATTTAAAGCAATATATATCATTCAATAGCATTTATGACATTAATCTGAGTAAAATAAAACTGAGAATATATATTCTAATGATTTATTCACTCACAGAAAAATATGAGGTCTTAAAACATACCAAACATTCTTTTAAAAATAAATATTTATAATGAATTTTTCTGTATTTTAAAATAATAAGTTATTTTAAATAGGTTTTTGATTACTGAAATCTTTAATTTGAGCACTATGTAAAATTTTTTAAAAAAATCATACCTCTTTAGCAGATATTTCTTCTGATAAAATTTTTGATGATGTTAAAACCTGACATCCTGTTTCATCTTCAAGTATATTTCCCTAAATTAAATGTAATTATAAAAAAGCATTTAGTCTTTAAAAACTTTATTTGTAGTAAATTTTTTAAAAAAATCATTTAAAAAAAACAAAAGGAAAATATTTAAAACATGTAAAGACATACTGATTATAAAAAAAATTCAAAATAAAAGATATACAATAGAAATTAGCTTACTTAAAGAATGTAAAGAAGCTTTATATTTTGGTAAACGATAGAAAATACAAAAGGACAAATAAAAAAATTATTTTATATATTTATCCTTTTTTTTCTGCTTTTACTGAGGTAATGCATACAAGATGTTATTGCAAGGGCAAATAGTTTATCAAAAAACACTAAACTTAGAATTAAAGTAGACTGTATACATTACACATTGCATAGTCATCTACATCTATCTATCTATCTACCTATCTATCTATATATATATATATATCCAGTTCGGGAATGAAGAACACATCGCCCTAAACAGAACTTTGCGCTCTGACCATTAATTTTTATTACCTAGTATGTCATGCTTAAACTTTCAAATATATCTCTTCAATAAGAAGCGTTCTTGAAGAACATATGGCTTTTGAAGGGGCCGCCTATTATGATATTTAACACGTGCTCGTCTCTTTCTCTCTTAGCAATCAGATTCAAAAGTGATTTCATGGAATAAAGACAGTTCAAAATAAAATGTCTTGATGTTAACTCGAAAAAACACGACATATATATATAATCTTTAATAATACACTAATTCTCTATAATTATAACTTAATGCGAAATAATAGTTAAGACAATATTTCTTCAGTATCACTAGGTTATAGTGAATCAATTAAATCAATTCTCCACAATTAAGTGCAATTCTAGATCAAATTAAATAAATAAAAAAATTTATTCTAAAATTTTAATAAATTATTAAATTAAAGTATAAATTACAAGTAAACTGATGAAAAATACCAAAAAAAGAGGCTGATCCAGATAAGAGAAACATAATTGTATATATATATATATATATATATATATATATATATATATATATATATATAGTACATATAATTTGTAGACATTCTTAATAAAAATAAACATACCTCAGAGGATGATAATACTTCTAAAATTCGATCTTCAATTTCTTTGAGGAGACGCTTGTTTTCTGCACTTTCTAAAATAAGTTTGTTTTTATTTTCTTCCAATTGAGGATCTTCTTTAGCTGCAACTATGCCTAACAACTGATCTTGTAGACCAAGAGGTGTAATCATAAAGTTGATTAAAGTGACCTGATAAATATGTATAAAAAATAAATAGAACATTTAAAAAAAAATCAAAAATCAAAATGGAAATAAAATTAAAACATTTTAAAAACTCAATACAAAATGTCTCTTTAAAGTAATTTTATCTATGCAATATATGATGCTGTAGACTTATAACAATATAGGGGCGGGGGAATAAGAGCTAAAATATTTCAATTCCTAAATTTAAAATAACTTATATTAGTTATATTCAATAATTTTGTATACATTTTTTTCAGTTTATTATTCTTTGGCTGCAAATAAAAATTGATCCTGATAAACAAAAAATGAAAAGAGTGTTAAGAGAATCTTCATAAGTTAATATATTTCACGTTATTTAAAAAAAATACATATTAAGTATTTAAATGCATCACTAAAAAGCAAAACTAGTTAAATTTTGTTTTTGATTAGAAAATTTGTACTTAACGTAATATACTATCGACTAATTCTGTAAAAAAAATTAAAAAAACGTCGCCAAATGCCCCGATATAATCAACCAACAATAAAAATTCGTTTCCAAGCACGTCCGAACACAGTAATAATACACATTACAGCATTTGGCGACATTTTTTGAATTGGCGATGTCTTTTCATTTAGCGAAATTGGTCTATGGTATAATTCGTAAGTACCGAATTGATATAACACTAAGCTCACCTTTACAGATATTTCTGGTAAGTAATGAGGATTCTGTAGTCTGGTTGTAATATAAAATCTAAAATCCTGTGAATAAGGCACTATATTATCCCCAATTTTTATCATCTATAAAAAAAGAAAAAAATATCACAATTTACATAACATATATTTTTAAATTAATAATATATTATTATAAATATAATAACATTTTGATATTAGACCATGAATTTATTTTAAAAGTTCCTCACCTCCATTGGCCCTTCTTTAAAAATAGCTTTTGTCAATACAGTTTCTAACACAGGATCCAGTTCTTCTCCAACATTTTCCAATAACACTGGATGCCCAAATTGTAAAGCAGATTCTAAAATTCGAATGTAGTTGGAATCTGTTAACTTAATAACATGCAGATCATTCTTTTCCATATTCTTAATCCATTTACTAGCTTGACCTAGAATTTAGAGTAATTAGTAAAAAACTAATCAAGCAATTATATTGTTAGCAAGAAAAGTTCATACTTATAATTATTTAGGAACACATATTCAAAAATATACATATAATAAATTAGCATTACAAATAGCAGTAAAAACATAGTGTGAAAACTCATTAAGACTGATTATGTAGTTAAATATCTGAATAAAACATCTCTAATATTTGGCTTGCATTTTTTACATAATTTTTTAGCACAATTTTGATTTCATTAAAAATATTTTAGCATACTGCTAATTATAAACCCATTATAATCAATCATAACTTGTAAAAAAGGAATATAAGAACATGAGAAATAAGAGGTAAAAGTACATGCATTTAAATAAAAAATTAATTTTCAAAACTAAATAATAAAGTATTAAACAATAATTCTATATAAGACAAGAAAAGTATGAAATGTATTAGTATGTATGTAAGCAATACTTAATGTGCACTTAAGTGTTAAATGCCATCGTGTAATACATATAATAATGTCCAATAATATAATTTCACACACACACACACACACACACACATATATATATATATATATATATATATATATATGCCATTCTAAATGATATAAATCTAAATTAAGTTGATATAAGAGAAAAAAGTGGAATAAAAAATATAAATAAATATAATTATGTAGAAAATAAATAATTATATAATAACAGAATATGTATTAAATGGTGTAACATCATAATGTGTTATGCATATTGTATAACCAAAGGTACAACTTTCATTTAAATTACAATTTTTAAAAATAATTAATCTTCCAAGTTAGTAATTTTTAAAAATGATAAATAACTAATTTGGAAAATCTAAACCATATTAGCTACTTAATTACTTTACTCTCCCCAAAAAATGCAATTAGTAATAATTAGTGTGTAAAAAGTTCTTCATAAATTAGTAATCATAAATATATGAGTCAGTTTATATCAAACAGGAGCATTATAAGTACACAAATAATGACTGTGGATAATTTGTATTAAGCTTTTAAATTGTCCAAAACACTATCAAATTATCCAAATAAAGTTTTTTTTTAAAGCAGATTAATTTTTTCCTTCCTAAACATCAGTTAAATGTTTCTAACTTTCTAAGTGTGGTTTAAGAGACTTCATAAATTAATGAAGAGGTTGATGATGTACAATTTCAGCAACAAAGTTTAAATGTTCAGAAGAGTATTAAAACTCATAATTAAAATTTATTAAAATGTTAAATTCAATCATTTCTTTTTTAGATTTGAAAGCAAATCAGAAACATCTGCTGTTGTTTTTTAGATGTGAATTTTTTTAATTCCTGCTTTCATTTTTACTGAAATAAACACAATTTAAGCTTGCTAAAAGTACTTTTAAGCATAGAAAAATAAATAATTATTCAAATCATAAAAGTATTTACAATACCTTGAGGATCTATAAGCAGAGGCCATCGCCTTCCAAATTTAACAATTATACTGTTTTCTACAGAGAAATTGTCTACAGGTAATCCAGCAATTTGCCAGCTTCGTATTAAAACTGGATCACCCAGTGTATCAATAACTGAAAACTGATCAGAACAAGGTATACCAGATTCTTTACATAGTTCACGCCATGCGGATATACACTCCTATAAAGATATGAATGCTCTTATAAGCTTTTTGAGAACCCCAAAATGGAACAAAGAAAACAAAGTGCAAACAATTCATAGCTTTAAAATAACCTCTAATTTACTATTTTAAATCTACTAAATATCCTACCTGTCGAAAATCTACAGTAAATGCTCCAAGATATGCAATTACACCAGATGATAAAAGAACATCACCAACTATATTGTTATATGCTACAGTTAGACTTTCAGCAGCAGCATTCCATCTATCTTTTTCACCTCCTAAACCTGCAATCATTTTTGTAGCTCTTTCTTTCTTTTGTTCACAAAGTTCTAAATTCTCTTCTAAATCCTTCTTTTCTTTGATCTTGCTAGTGAATGTATCATTGAGCTCTTGCAATTTATCAGTTACCTACAAATTTGATGTGGAAATAAACACAATATCAATAAAATAAATAAATGATTTTAAAGATCATTGTTAGTGATAGTAAAAAGTAAATTTTTAAATTAATTGTGTTTCAAGTTTTTTTTATATTTAAAATAATCATTGTTTTAATGATAAAATTTAAGCACTAAAAAATTAACTCGGCTATTTCAATAAAAATTCCTTAATGTTCAAAAACAATCCCCCCCCCCCCCCCAAGATTCATCTGAAGAAAATAAAGCAAAAGTTAATACAATGTACCTTGCAAAAAGTTAACGTACTACAATTACTTATCTTTCCTCCATTTTTGTAAGAAAATATTTTAATTTAAAATTCATAAAGTTTATTAGATTTTTAAATTTCATAAAACATTTCCTTTTAACTGCAAAAATTTATTTATCATATAAATTTTCACAGTTGCTTTCAAACTTCCAATGATATAAAACAACACACTGTTATCTTAAAATTGTTAAAACAAAATATTATTTAATTTCCTGTAGTTCGTTAAAATATACCTCTGTAATTCGAATTTTTTCATTTGAAATTAGTAAGTGTAAATGAATAGATGTAGACCTTTATAGAGAAATTTTTCAAGTAAAAACTAAATTTAAATAACTATATCCAGTTACAATATTTTTGCTCAACATCAAACAGTTTTTGTTAATAATCACATACTTTCAGAAAATACTGAAATAAAATGCATAATTATGAAATGAAAAACTCAAAATACATACAGCTTTAAGGGCCTTTTTCTTTTCATTCAAAGTCTTCATCTGCACAGCAACTTCAGCTGTAGCTTCTTTTAATTTAATCTTTTTGGGAGCAACAACTTTATTTACTCTATTATATACATCCATAGCTCTAACCCAACGGCATAATCCTTCACAAGCAACAGATATTTTCTTAATAACAGCAGGATCAAAATCAGGATTGTTTGAAAATCTAAATATATTCAGGACAAAAATTATGTAACTCTAAATTAAATTGCAATAATAATATATTACAATGTAAAAATAATGCAGCTCCAAACAAAATAAAAATAATAAGAGATTACAATAGGAAAAATTATTCAACACCAAAATTAAGTTAAAATAGTTTATTACAACATCATAGCCTATTATCCTTACTAGCTGGCATGGCCCGGCGTTGCACGGGTTTTTACCGAGGGTATAACTTAATCCCCATGTTAATTTCCTCTTTTCTTTCTGACGCCAGCACTTTTGTGTGGGTGTGATGCGCCCGATAAGAGTGCATGGCCCGTGAGTGCGTATCATGGCTTTCTCGTAGAAAATTTTCCCTTCTCTTCACAAAATCAGCACTTCCAATATTATTTTTCGAAAAAACTTTGTTTATTTCCTCTCCGGTTAGTCCGGCGTTGCACGGGTTTTTACCGAGTGAATATCTTAATCCCCATGAGAATTTCCTGTTTCCCTCAGGACAATAGTACTTATGTGTGTGTATACGCGCGATGTGAGTGATTTCTTTAACTATGTCATTAAAACTTCCTTTTTTTCGAAATTTGTTCTTGCGTTGGTGTGGGTGGTAATTAGGAGAGATGGGTGAAAGCTCAGGGGTCGTCCTCGTCACTTGACCATGGTTGAAATTTTCGAGGTCCATCGCCAATAACCCTGGAATAGGCGAACAGTGGAAATTTAAAAATCACTCACTCACTTTTCAATTCTTTCGTTGCAATTTTTTTGGCCCCCGAAACGAAAATGTAGCCTTTTTAAAAATAGCTGTATGTTGAAAAAAGACAGGAAAGTAGAAATCTTTCAAATTAAAAAATTTCATTACTATTTTAAATCTTGAAGTAAATTTGTGAGGATTTTTTGAAATATTCGACACACGGGAAAAAAGTTTCATGCAATTATCTTTATAAAAGAAGAAATTATTAAATGATTGATTTAAGTATTTTGAGTGTTTTATTAAAATTCATTCAAATAAGTTTTCGGCTTCTTATTTTTTTAAATCACTGATTCTAAAAGTTTTAAAAATCATTTTTATTTAAAAGCAACAATAATGATTCATTTTAGAAAAAATCATAAAGTTTGCAAAATATCATTGTTTTGTAAAAAAAAAAAGGTTTTTTTAAAAAATTCTTAAAAAAAAGATAGTTTTCGGCATTTTATTTTTTTAATCACTAATTCTAAATGACCAATGAACTTTTTAAAAATCATTTTCATTTAAATGCATCGATTTATTCATTTTAGAAGAAATCACAAAATAGGAAAAGTATTATTGTTTTGAAAAAAAAATCGGAATCGTGACGAAATAAATGATGTTTTGTATTTAATTTGTTCAATCACTGATTTTAAAAGAGCAAAATATGAACTTTTTTAGTTCAGATGGTTTACTTATCATAATTATAAGAAATCCTTACGTAACGATTGAAAAATTACGATTAATGATTTATAGAAAACAATGCTTTTTTACTTAAAAAATGTGTATTTAAAGCAACAAAGAAAACGTTCTGATATAATATATTACAAAAAACCAAGAATATTTTCTTTATTTTAACAATAATTATTTTCTTAGAGCTTAAAATAATTCAAGGGGTTTGTGTGTATGTGTGGTATTTTCATTTACCAATCAATCGTTATATACTGGTAGCTTAAAATAATACAAAGGGTTTGTGTGTATGTGTGGTATTTTCATTTGCCAATGAATCGTAATATACTGGTAGCTAAAGTATAGTCCAGAAAACTGTAATCTCTAGTTTTATCCAGAAAAAAAAAAACAGATTATACAGTGTTATCATTACATAATTAATCTAGTAATGAATTATAGAAAAATATATTGCTTTAGTTTCTTATATTACATATTATTTTAAATCCATTTTCTAAAAAAATAAATACAAAAATTCTCACCGTTAATTATTGAAAGGACTATTTATTTCTTCACTGCGTTGTTTTTTTTAATGTTAGATTAAAAATATATAAGAATAAAAAAGCCTGTAAATTTATTTACATTCACTGTATAAAATCATTCAAAAAGAAAATAATACTATGTGACTAAAATATATTTCCGAATTATATTTTTTTTAAGGTATATTATTCCACTTTTCTTAAAAAAGTAATTCTTTAAGAATGAGGAAAACTATCAGTTATAAAAAAAAATAAAAGCTAGAACACTTTAAAGCACTTATCTGTAATGAATTAAATACTACTATCGATATCAAATAACTTTAGCAGTGAGAGAGAGAGAGCATTATAAAAAGAATTCCTATTCTACATTACTCAAACAAATTCACTAATGCGAAGAAGAGCCACTTTGACCTTGGCCACTGGGTGTTGAACAGAGCTGCAAAACTACTGATTCTCGCGCATGCGCAAAGCCTTTAGAAAGTCTTTTTAAAGTTTTCCTTATTTTTGAAAGCTTAATTTTTAATTTCAAATTTCAAATTTTCACACATTGATTGGAAACAACGATAATTTTTAAAGAAAAAATGTAACAAAATACTGCTTAAATTATTTCTCGCAAAAACGGTATTTTACGAAAATTAAAAAATTATTTTTTATAACTCGTAATTTTTAAGCAATTTTTTCAATCTCGCACAGAAATTGGAACACATTATTCTATAAACATAAAAAAAAGTTTCGTACGATAATTTTAATAAATGACGAAGTTATTTAATGTTGAGTTAAAATTTTGAATATTTTTTTAAAAAATCGTAGAAAAAAAGTTTTTTCGGCATTTTATTTTTTAAATGACTGATTCAAAAAGATAAAAGCATGCAATTTAGTAAAAAATTTCGTTTTAATAACAAGAAAATAAGTTTATACGCAACGATTTAGAAATAATTTTCATAAAAACGCATCCGTTTTAACTCATTTTTTAAAAAAATCGTAAAAAATAGAAAATATCATTATTTTGTAAAATATATCTATACAAATAAATAAAATTGAAGTGTCTGTTTGTAATTTCAAATTAGCAGCTTTTTACTTAATGCACTAAAAGTATATACGGTACTCATAAGAAAAAACCAATTTTAAAATTTTTTGTCTGTCTGTCTGTCTGTTTGTTCCGGCTAATCTCGGAAACGGCTGGTGCGATTTTAAAAATTCTTTCACTAATGGAAAGCTACATTAACGGGGAGTAACATAGGCTATATTTTATTCCCGTATTCTTACGGGAACGGAAACTATACGGGTGAACGTGAAACTGAATGCCAAGATGAACGCCAAATTGAACGCCAAGCTGAGCTAATGAAGTCGTTGTTTTGGTTACTGGCGACCGATGCTCTTCATGAGACATAATAGTGTTACGCGCACATGATAATACGCTGACACGTGCCATAATTTTTTTTTTTATGATAGTTATCTCACTGTTCAGTTAAGTAGAGCATCGGCTGTTTCGGATGCACTTTTAAAAATAATAAATCAAGGCTTCATAAGCAAAAAGCAATGCAAGAAACAAAAAATTGATAAATTTTACGGTTAGTTTTAATCCTTTCTTTTTTTTTATTTACATTTTTAGTCACATTTAAACAATAGTTATTATTTGCTTAATATTTATATTGTAATCGAAGAATAATAATTTTCAAGGTATCTTTCATTTTTCTACCTCTCTGTTTTTCTTAATTCAAATTGTTCTTAATTTCTTAATTGTCAGTTTTTTTAATGTGGCGTTGCGGGGGCTCAAGTGGCGTTATAGATAATTATCCCCATTTTTAAACTATAAGACGTACATTCTTGAAATTTGATAAGCAGATCCCTTTCGTAAAGTAGAGAACCGCTACAAAATGGGTTTCGCGAATATGAACTACTAAGTTTAATTTCGGGAGATTAAGAGGCGTAATTGATAAATATTTCCATTTTAAACTATTTGATCATCCTGCTTGAAAATTGGTAGTCATGTTCCTTTATGAAATAGAGTTCCTCTAACAAAGAGTAAAATGAAAATTGACCCTTAAAGATGTTTGCGAGGGGTCAAGAGGAGTTACAGAAAAAAAATTCCTGTTTTTAATTGTTAGACCCATATACTTGAAATTTGTTAAGCATGTTTCTTTTGTTGAATAGGGATCCACTAAGAATGTATTTTAAGCAAATCAAGTTCTGGGGGGGGGGTGCAGGGGATTACTGGGACGTATTGACAAAAAAAAAATTACTTTTTTTCGAGCTACAAGGACTATAATAATGAAATTTGGTTTGCATTTTTCTTTTGTTGAGTTGAAATCCGCTAAGAGCGGTTATTTTGGAAAACGGCTCTCAACGGGATTACGGGGATATTGATAGTAAAACTTTTTTTCTTTTTCTGTTAGATTTAGACTTGAAATTTGGCTTGCATGTTCAATTTACGGAGTAGAGATCCACCGAAAATTGGTTTTGCGGGAATCTACTTGGTTTTTGGGTTACGAAAGAGCAAACATCATTCTATGCTTCAATTTTAGAGATTTTTAGAAAACACAAATTAGATGAGTTCTGCCCCTTTTTTTTATCAACAGGCGACAGTTACAGGTATAAGTATATTTTTCAATACAATCGAATTCTTAATGCAGGACTTAGATATCAATAATTTATACATATATATAAGCAGTAAAAATTTATAAAACATCATGAAATTCCCGGCGAAGCGGGCGGGTAACAGCTAGTATATATATATATACATATACCGTATAGTAGCAAAATTTATGATCTTTGCAATTCTGTAATTATTTTTTGTCTGATTTCGAAAGCAAGAATTGGATGGCTATTTTAAAATGGTTGAAAAAATCGGATCTTCACTCGGTCAAAACGGAATTGAAGTTTAGCGAAATAAACAACCACAGGGGTAAAACAATTAAGCTTTTTAATTAACATCCTTTTAACTAATTACAATATCGGAAAATAAATGGTCAAAACGGCTTTCTCGGATCATTCCCGATCTTTTGGTACCTTCCGCGAATTTCTGCGTCGTACGGTTCGTGAAAACATACATACATAAATTGATAGATAGATACGTTTGTTTACCTTCGAATTTTAATAGTGTAAACTAGCTGTATGGCCCGGCGTTCCACGGGCTTTCTCTACTTTTATACATTTTCCCTTCTCTTCACAAAATCAGCATGACCAATATTCTTTTTCGAAATTAGTTTGACTTCTATGTTTATTTCCCTTCCGCTAAGCCTGGCGTTTGCACGGGCTTTTACCAAGTGTATAACTTAATCCCCATGAGAACTTCCTCTTTCCCTCAAACTCCTCTTCCACCTTTAAAAAAAATTATACTGTATTGTGGCGAAATAAATGACCTTTCCGATTCTGTAATTATTTTTTGTCTGATTTCAAAAGCAAAAATTGGATGGCTATTTTAAAATGGTCGAAAAAGTGGGATCGTCACTCGGCCGAAACGGAATTGAACTTTAGCCAGATAAACAACCAGCAGGGGTAAAACAATTAGCCATTTTAATGTTTTTAATTAATATCTTTTTAACTAATTGCAATATCGGAATATAAATGGTCAATACGGCTTCCTCGGATCATTCCCGATCTTTTGGTACCTTCCGCGAGTTTCTGCGTCGCACGGTTCGTGAGAAGATAGACGAACATAGATAGATACATACATACGTTTGTTTAACTTCGGATTTTAATAGTGTAGATCTATCAAATAGTGTATTATCTATATCATAGCATATACATAACACACTATTAAATTTTCTATTTTAGATATAGATATATATAGCATATATAGGTATCCTTTTAATAATAAAAATGTAATTAAGTGAAAAGTAAAGAGGAAAAGTTGATTTATAAATATAATTAGATTTTTATAATGCATATTTTTACAAAATAATATTTTAAAATTTTGGAAAAAAATTAAAATTTGCTCATTATTAAAAATAATGTTACATTATATATTGTTACTGTAACAGTGTAATAACATAGTTTAATCAATATTTATATAAAATAAAAAAATTCTTATAGTGAAAGAAAAAGGAGCATATGTAATAAAATTTTAAAAAAATGCAATGACACAAATAGAACATAAAAGATTTTTAAAAACTTGTAATCCAAATGAACAATTTAGATAATTTTTCCCCTGGAATGCACAAACAGTGTTTTGGAATCAAATTCTTAGTGAAGGTCCTAAAATAAATTTGCAGTATGGTCATAACTTACTTGCTTAAAGTTGTTAGGTAGTGAGTGGGTGCTCATGAAATATCACGGAGAGGGGGAAATTCTAAGTTTCTGAATATTCATAAACAAATTTGTGTGATGAAATATATATCTTGACGATATGCCAGTCAACCATGTTTCCCACCATTCTGACCATACAGTTTGTCATTCAGTCCATTGTCAGATGCTGTAATCAATCTCCATTTAAAGTGAAAACTAATGTAATCTTTGCTGCTATATTTCAGAATAATCAGATAGATATTTATGTAATGCTAATATAAAAGGTGGAAACCCAGTGACTGAGTGGTAGTGTATCGTGCTTCCATGCCACAGATCCTGGGTTCAAATCCCAGGCTGGGCAAGGTCAACTCAGCTTTTCATCACTTCGGTGAGTCGATAAATGAGTACCAAGCTTGCTTGGGAACTGAACACTAGGGATTTCCTGTCAGACTGACCACTTGACCAAAAACCTGCCCATGCACCTCAGCACCTATGGTCACTTAAACTGAGATAGGCACAGTAGGCCTTGGCCCTTATGGGCTGTTGTGCCACTGAGTTCAATAATACGAAAGGTAGCTATCCTTCTTGCTTCTCCAGTTGAATAATGATGACAAACACGTGTGCCATCATTATATTTTTAATTTTATTCATTTACATTTACAGTCAAAAATTATTAATATTTTAGCTTAAAATTCAGTATATATTCTATTAAAGTCATTTGAAAAATTCAAGTTTGTGATATTGTAGAATTAATCAAGTTTTATTTCAAAGAGGAAGAATTGTTTCATAATTTGCATTCTGGTTTTGCATTGTTTCAAGTTTGGATTTTGAGGCATCACTTTAGATGAGATAGTTATGTTATAAATTACATTTTTTTACCATAACAAAATGACTTTTTTCATCTCTAGTATATAATAAGGTTTAAAAAAAAAAGAATATGCGCGAAGTATCAAAAATTACGATCTCACTTTTGTCGAATTTTTTGAATTATAGGCTCAGGAATATTGTCTTTATCATATGACTTTAATGCCTCTAAAAATTTCATATCACCAAGCATCTTTTGAGAAGGACCCCAATAATCTTCGATCATTTTTCCAGAACCCCTAGGATCAGGTTTTCTTTCAGGTTTTATACCTCTCATTATACAAATAGCTTCCATAACAAGCTTCACGCCATGGGGAGGATTCTATAAGAAAGACACAAAAACAGTTATTTCTAAAGAAGAAGAATTTTAACTAGCATTTACAAAACTAAAAGTTTACCATTGCAAATATAGATTAGTAATCCAACTTTTATAACACATCCAAAGCAAAACAAATATGCATCAACATAATGCACACAAGAAACGATACAGACAAAAGCTAATATGTATGAAAACAATAATAAATACATTAATTTAAAGCTTCAATAAAAAATTTCATCATATAAAATCCACTACTGCACAATGGGCTAAATTCATGATGGCCACGTGATAAATGCAAACACGTATTCTCTATGGACTAAATTCATGACGGTCACATGATAATATAAACACGTGTTCTACATTGAATTCAAAACGGACAGTAAGCTAGCTCGTACTTTTTATTCTATTTGTAAAACTTAGGCATAATTGGGTAAAGATCCTCAAGAGTTATAAAAAGAAATTTCTGCAAAAAAGATTTTAAAATTAAAGAAAAAAAAGTCTTGTTTTATACATGTACTTTTAAATAAAGTGACAAATATAGTAATTTTTTTAAAAAAAGTTTCTGTAAAAAGCGTAATTTGGCAACAACGAAGTGCATGAACTGATTTGCTGAAAATACATAATTGCATTTATCGTGACTATGACGTCACATGTGTTTTTGAACTTGATTGGCTAAAAACACGTGGTTTAAAATTATCATGTGATTATGACGTCACATGAATTTAGTCCAATGCATTTTGAAAAGAATTTTGTACTCAAACAAATTCGTGATCTAAATAATTAACAAAACATACTCATTTTTAAACTCCACAAAATTATTTAAATAGTTTTTATTTAAAACTAGAAGCACATAAGATGAATTTTAATTAACAGTTATAGTAATACATAGAGATTTTCAAGAATTATATAGAAAAATGAAAAACTATGTATATATATTAAAGTATACAGTCATACATCACACGAAAAGTAAATAAATGAGACGATGTAATTTTTAAATATATTCCATGTAATTTTAATAAAATCATAATTCATTGGATAGCATATTGAATTTAACACATAAATCAAACTACGAATTTATTTTAAAAGCAATATCAATTATTTGGATATATAATACAGGGTGTTTCGAAAATAGCGCCCAAACTCTGCATAGCTAGATTCCTCTTTGGGAGTGCATAAAAATGCCCAAAGAACTGTACCCGTGTGACCCATAGTTTACGAGAAAAACACGAAAAACAGTATGACGTCACACCCAGTGCATGAAAAAATACTCCATTTGACACATCAACAGTAGAATTTGCAAATATTTAAACAAGTAATACAAAAAAAATTTTAAGTCAATTCCTACTTTGAACGGATGAATAGTAAGTATTTTATTAAAGACTGAAAATTTGAACAAGATATATATATCTTTATACACATAAAATATACGTGTCACAGTGTTTGTCCGCGATGGACTCCGAAACTACTCAACTGATCATAATATAATTTTGCATACTGTGTGTCATTTCGTCCAACTTAAAATATAGGATGCTTTTTATTTCAATTAATCACGCAATACTTTTTTTTATTGCCGGAAATGTGAAGAATCAGGAAAAAACGTTGTCAGATTCCCGTAAGGGATGCTCATGTGTCTGTGGAAGCAGATATTGCAACAGAGGGTGAAAGTTTTCGGTACTCTCGACGTTATTTAAACAGCCATCCGATTTTTGTTTTTTTAAATCAGGAAAAAAAATAATTACGTAAACAGAAAGATCATTTCTTTCACTACGAAACGGTATAATGTTTTTTGAAAAAAATAATGATATTTTCTATTTTTTAAGATTTTTTTAAAAATGAGTTAAAACTGATGCGTTTTTATGAAAAAAAATTTCTAAATCGTTGCGTATGAATTTATTTTCGTGTTATTAAAACGATATTTTTTACCAAATAATGTCAAGCTTTTTTCTTTTTGAATAAGTCATTTAAAGAATAAAATGCCAAAAACTTTTTTTCTACAACTTTTTTAAAAAATACTCAAAATTTTAACTAAACATTAAATAACTGCATCATTTATTAAAATTATAGTACGAAACTTTTTTTACGTTTGTAGAATAATGTTATACAATTTCTGTTATACAATTTCGGATTTATACAAATCCGTAATTTTTAAGCAATTTCTGTTGAAAAACATGCTTAAAAATTACGGATTTTAAAATTTTTTGTGGTTTTCGTAAAATACCGTTTTTGCAAGAAATAATTTAAACAGTCTTTTTTGTACATTTTTCATTTTAAAGTACTTTGTTTTTGTAATTAATGTGTGAAATTTCAAAACTTTAAAGTGAAAGTTAAGCCCTCTAAAAAAAATGAAAACTTTAAAAAAGATTCTCAATTGCATCAAGGTCATTCACTTTGCGTTAGCTTTCTGTTTGGAAGACGGGAAAGGTTAAGGTAGTTTTGAGTCTTTCGCTGCGTAGTAAAAAGGGGAATTCCCTCATAACACGGGACGCTCATACATATAATGCATCACAACCGATAGTTTTTTTTTTATTCGTAAATATTGATTTATTGAAGAAAAGTAGAATATAAGAAAAAAAATATAAAAAATATAAGGAAATATTCTTAAATATATTTTTATATCACATAGTATTATTTTCTTTTTGAATTTTATACTGTGAAATGAATCAATATCGTTGCGTTTAAATAAAAATTATTTTTAAAACTTTCAGTATTAGTGATTTAAAAAATAAAAAGCCAAAAACCTTTTTGAACAAACTTTAATAAAACACTCAAAATACTTAATAATTTCTTCTTTTATAAAGATAATAGCATGAAGTTTTTTTCCCGTGTACAGAGGCGCATTAAGGTAGTTAAGGCCCCTGGCGGTAAAAGGTTTGAGGCCCATGGGCTTATAGAATCGAAAAACTAAAATAGCGAAAAGAGTTGCTTACTTTAAATTCTCAAAATAAAATGTATTGCTATAATAAAACTCATCGGCTAAAGAAAGTCTTAACTGTATATAATTTTTTTTAAATCTTACTTAAGAGCTTACAGTTTTGCTATACAGTTTGATTTCTGGCAAATCTTCTCTTTGGCAAATTCATCAATTTTTTTTTACTATGCTTATTTTGTCCAAAACATTTTATTCTGTATATAATATGGCCATGTTGTTCAATTTCTCTTTTCTCCCATACTACTTTTTAAATTATTTTTAGCACGTTTTAAAACTAAAAAAAAGATCATTCACCTGATGCATTCGATATCGGAATTGTTAAAAATATTTTCTAAAGTTTTTCTACATTAGGATTTCTCTTGCATCTCGATAAATTTCTAGCGGGGGTTTCATTATATCTTTGTTTTCTTTTCATTTATTGTTCTAAGATGGCGTGGTTGGTTTGTCGCTGTCCTTTGCATCCATCAATCTTGGGGCCCCTACCAGTGCTGGGGACCCTGGCGGGCGCCAAGTCCGACACACGCTTGATCTGCCACTGCCCGTGTATCGAACATTTAAAAAAATCCTCACAATTTTACTTCAAGATTTGAAATAGTAGTAAAATTTTGTAATTTGAAAAATTTCTACTTTTCTGTCTTTTTTCAACATACAACTATTTTTAAAAGGGCTACATTTTCGTTTCCGGAACTAAAAAAATGCAACGAAAGAATTGAAATTGAGTGATTGATTTATAAATTCACACAGTTCACCTATTCAAGGGTTTTTGGCGACAGACCTCGAAATTTTCAACCATGGTCAAATGACGAGGGCAACACCTGAGCTTTCCCCCCTCTCCTAATTACCACACCACACCAAAGCAAGAACCCATTTCGAAAAAGGTTTTAATGATATAGTTAAAGAAATCCTTCACATCGCACTCATACACACACATAAGTGCTATCGTCCTGAGGGAAACAGGAAATTCCCATAGGGATTAAGTTATTCACTCGGTAAAAGCCCATGCAACGCCGGGCTAAGCGAAGAGGAAAGAAACAAAGAAGTAAAAGTAATTTCGAAAAATTATATTGGAAGTGCTGATTTTGTGAAGAGAAGGGAAAATGTTAAACTAGAAAACCATTGATACGCACTCATGGGCCTTGCACTCACATCGTACGCGTCACACCCACACAAAAGTGCTGGCGTCAGAAAGAAAGGAGGAAGTTAACATGGGGATTAAGTTATACCCTCGGTAAAAGCCCGTGCAACGCCGGGCCGGGTCAGCTAGTTTATATATATATATATATATATATATATATATATATATATATATATATATATATATATATATATATATATATATATATAAAAGGGGAAGGTTGGCTGGCCAAAAAAGACCTTGCTATTATGTAGCTTATGCTCATGGTCAAACCTTTTTTTATCTAATAGGTTAAATTGTTTGACTATTTATTTTATTTTCTTCAATTTTACTTTTCTATTTTTGTATATGTAAATCCAGACTTTTTGTATTATTTCGTTAATTTTGTGCTCTTTTCAAGTTCAAAAAGTATTTTTATACTTAATGTGTATTCTTTTTATGTTGATATGGTTTTTGGAGTTTCTTACTTTGAAATTAGTACATTAATGCTTATATATTAATATGGTAATGATTTCATTTTAGTTTCTAGGAATGTATTGATAAGTGTTAATCTGTTATTGATTTATTATACATTTTTAATGTTGGTTAAATATGTAAAAAAATATGTTATGTATATACTTATTATTTCATATGTAAATAATTTCTATGATATGTGTATAATTAGTTATATTAATCCAAGTAATATTTGTTATATAATCCAGTTTTCCATTTCAATTTATTTTTCAATTTTTATATTTCAATTGAATTACATTTGTTAAAATATTTTTTGTAGTTCCTCTTAGTTTTATAAATTATAATTATTAATTTATGTAAACATATGGAAATGCATTATTTGGTATATTTTAGATATTCAATTAAATCTATAGTGAATGTTTGCTATAGATATTAAGGTCTAAATTTTAGATACTTAAAAAAATTCTTTACAATTATGAATAAATTTAAATTCCAAAATTTCGAGACTGGCAACTAGGCTTAGTAACATTACTTGGTCTTTGCTCGGTGGTACATTATAATGGTATATGTAGCATCGATAGAAAGTAACCATTAAAACTGTTATATTGCTAAATTAGTAGGCTACTCAGTTAGTTTATAGGTTTTTGATAGCAATTGGTATTCTCATACACGTTTGTTATTTACATCTGTTAGGCTAGTTTTTTTAACAGATTGTTTATATTAGTGAAGATGAATTCAGTAAATCATGACAAGAGATTGAAAAATGTAGTTGATTGTAGAGATTCTACTAGACGATATTATACCAGAGTATTCTGGAATAAGAATTACTTAAAGAATGCTAAAGGGATATTATGCAGGGTAACAATATTTCTATTAACTCTAATGACATTAAAAGCAGTAAATATTTTTCCAGTAAACATCAAAATAGTAAATTCTGCAATAAAAAAATGCACTTTTACAAAAGATGTGGGGACAATAGATGTAAAACTTGTAAAATGATAAATAATGATCAAATCAAAGATAATTCTAAATTTACCTTCTGCAAGACATTTAATTGTATTTACTCATTGACATGTAAACTATGTCATTTTAAATATATTGGACAGACTAGTAACAAAATTAATATTAGAATTAATCAACATAGATCAGATACAAAAAACTTTAATAGTATAAAAAATTCAAATAAAATAGAAATTAGACACTTCCATACACATGGTTTTGAAAATGTTGTGCTCAATATTATTAAAGTAGTCCCTAATGTTAAAGATAGACTATGGTGGGAAAATTTCTACATTAAGTATTATAATACAATTTATCCTTATGGACTAAATGTATTATATCTAGGAAAAATATTCTTAATTCTATTAAACAAAATTCTCAAGATTATTATTACAGTAAAGATATCAAAAAGACTAATAAAAGAAAAACTAGAGGTAATAGGACTAAAAGGTTAAGCAGAGACGATAATGTTATTTCAAAAGATATTAGCGATATATGTAATAGTTTCGAGAACAATTTTAATATAAAGCACATTAAATCTTTCATGTTTGGATTAAGTAAGACAGAATTATGTATTACGGATAATGTACTAAATTCAGATAAATTTACAGATAGTCATGCTTTACATATCATAAGAGACATTCTCAAATTTCTGAAGCATAAACATAAAATAAATGTCAATGTAAATAAAAAATATCAAACAGAATATTGTACATTATTATATATGAATAAATCTTTTGATAATATTAATTTTTCTAGCATTTTTAAAAAACACATGTCAACTTTCCCAATTCATAATATCACTATTAAAAAAGCTTTTAAATATAATAAAAAAATAGGTAGATCAATTTTTAACTATAATGCACCTATCAAGCAAGAAAATTTAATATGTTATTGTAATGAATTTAAAGAATTCAAAGATAACTATCACCAGCATGTTATTACTGGTGATCTCAATATTGTAAAAGACAATAATCTTAGAAATATAATGAATAAAGGTACTGGTTTTAGACTTATGATATCCAATAATAATAAAATTATCAAAAATCAGTTATATAATGATATTGAGCAATTCATATACAAAATTGCCATAAATATAGTATGCCTATAGAGGCATTCACAGAGTTTAAATGTAACATTACACAACAGATTAATAAATATAACTTTAGTACAGATAATAATATCTTTTTAATGATATTAAAAATCAGATTAAAAAATTACAAAATAAATTTATTATAGTTTATATTGATAAAGTGCCTGGAAATTTTGCCTTCATTTGTAAATACTATTATAGTTTAATGCTCAACAAACATTTTGAAAATAATACAGCTTTTATTAGATCATCAATTTCTAATAGAGAAATAAATAATCGAATTTTGGCTTTTCATAAACAATTAAAAATACAAATAAATAATAATTTTAAATTTCCACATGTATTTCTTACTCCTAAATTTCATAAAAATCCAATAAAGTTTAGAACAGCTACTAATGGTTTTAATACATATATCAGCAAATCAGGCAAAATTCTACATAAAATGTTACAAGATACAATAAATAATCTAAAAACTTCAGCCATACTTAAAAACAGTACAGAACTTATTGCACAAATTAAAGATAAAAATATATTTTCTGTATTTAGTTTAGATTTTGAAGAACTTTTTAACTCAATTAATATTGATGATGTGATAAAAACACTAGTAAAATTTCATAAAGATAATTTGTTTAAAAATGTCAAATATGATAGATTTGGCTCTCTACTTAGGTTAGTTCTAAAAGAGAATTATGTTTATCATAATGGTAATTATTATCAACAGATTAAGGGTCTACCACAAGGTGGCCCAGCTAGCAACTGTCTTGCCAATTTATATTTACATTATTTTGAAAATAGTTTCACAGACAACTTAGAATTTTATTTTTTTCGTTATATAGATGATATAATCATTTTTGGCAAGCAAGACAACTTTATACCTAATATTAATTTTTATCCACAATATCTTAATTTATTACAGACAAATAGTAACAGTTACGAAGCAAATTTTCTTGATATAGAAATTAAATTAAAAGATTATAAAATAGTTACTAATATTTATGATAAACGAGAAGACTTTAATTTCAATATTATAAAAGTACCACATTGGGAGAGTAATGTGCATGTATCTATATTCAGAAATATTGTTCTTAATTACACACTACGCAATAAATTTCTAGTTTCTAATAAATCAGAAAAAATAAAAAATTATAAACTTTTACTAAATACTGTTTAATTCAAAACTACCCTATTAATTTTATTAATAGATATTTAAATAATGAAATTCTAAATAGTAAGGATTAAATTTCCATAGTTTTAAAAGGTTTATATTATAGATTTATTATTCTTCCTAGATAGTTTTTAAATACCCCAGTTTCTAGTTTTAGATAAAATTACTTTTTTAGAATATATTATAACTTTTAAACTATATTAAGAGTCTCTAAGATAATGGTAGTATGTTTCATTTCTTATTTTATTATTTCTATTCTTTTCATACTTTTGCTAAGTGCTATTTTTCAGCCTTTGCTTTGTTTTGAAATTGTATTTGGGTCCAGAATCTGGCAATAACTTGGTTATTGTACTCAGATTTAGCGCGGGCTCTGCATTTCAGTATGCAATTTTTGGGTAAGTTACCTCTTCCTTATAATGGATTTAGATTTCCTATCCATTATTTCCAATTGATATTTGCTCGGTATTATTAACAAAAAAAGGGGAAGGTTGGCTGGCCAAAAAACATGTTCAACCCCACTTTTATACAGAAGGATTTTTTGAAAAAATTTTATGTATACTAGCTGTTCTAAGTCAGCAATGTTGATAATACTGAAGCATCCATTCTTTTGTATTTTGCTCTGTTGTTTCAATCTTTCATATCTCCTTCTAAATTCTGTTGTATTGTTATCTGGCAATTGATATTCTTTTATGTATTGATCATGTGGTTCATCTCTCTCTTGTAGAGAAATTTTGATTATATATATATATATATATATAATATAGGGAGAGAGTTAACTATAATAGTAGGAATTGAAAAAAGATTATGATTTGTCTGCATTATATTGTAACAATGCACACCCGGTTTGGCTAGTTTGGCTGAAAAACCGGCTTTCATCGCCAACTTTTGTCATTGATTTAACAATTGCATTGTTACAACAATGGAGATGAATTTAAGTTGACGTCAAAAACCGGTAATTAATTTAATTAATTTGCAGGCAATTAATGAATGAATATTTGAAAAAACTGTATTAATATCAAGTGTTATCAACTGCAAGTTTAAAAAAATTTATTTGAACTTAATTGGATGAATAGAAAGTATTTTATTAACGATTGAAAATTTGGAGCTAATAGTAGGAATTAAAAAAGCAGATGTTGAAAGTGTCCGCCGTGGATATCGAGGCAGGTTTAAGCCGTGGAAATTGTGGTGGTCACTGAATTGGACCGCCATGTTTCATCCAGCGGTTGCAGAGTGCCATATCCAGCCCATCACGTACAGAAGCACAGAAATGCGCCAAAGCCTCCTATTATGCGTTATCATTTAACGTATTATTCTCATAAAATATGAATCGTGCGGGTATAACTCTTTGGGTATCTTTTATGCACTTCCAACGAGGAATCTACCTGGGCAGAGTTAGGGCGCTATTTTTGGGACACCCAATGCATATTACAACTATTTTTCAAAAATAATTTTTAGTGATATACTTACAACTCTATTTATTAAATAAAAGCTATTATATGAAAATTTCATAGTAAATAATAAAAAAGTAAGATCACATTAGTCGAGTACAATCAGTTTATAAATAATAATCATTCTTTTAAAGAAATAATCTTTATTAAAAAATAATTTTTATATCTTTTAAAAAGCATAATAATTATGATTAAGAGGTAAGAAAATAGACTTAAAAATAGGCAAAAAAAAAGCTAAGCAATATGTTATTTTTTTCGAATATTTATTCCCCCCCCCCTATCCCCC